>JAAGNO010021356.1:0-11924 GCA_033439905.1 Ceryle rudis | reverse complement strand
ATGCTGTTGAGCAAAAACATGGTATGGTGATAGTACTCGTGTTATCTGGGAAGTAATGACTTTGCCACACTCCATAAGAGAGTTCTGTGTCTTGTTCAGGTTTTTTTTTAGTCATGGTGTCAGTTCAATTTAAAGAGATACTTAGGAGCTGATGTAAACAGCTTTTAAATTGGAAGCAGAAATTCAAATTAATTCTTTGTAATCACAGGGTTATCCTGAGTTGATGTGGTTTAGGAAACCTGCTGGTGAAATAAGTTCACCCTTACAGAATTTTATACCCTGGTGAGAGCCAAAGTAGATTTAGAAACAGTGGGAAACTAAAATATGATGTATGGTTTGCCTTTGAGTTACTCAGGTGCACACTGTGGCTTAATACAGTTCATTTCCACTCCAGTGTGTGTTGTGTACTCTGTTCATTATTGTTCCATATGGATCTCTTGTGCTAATAACATCATTTTTAATTGTGTTATATTGGGATGTTTATAACTACTCATATGTAAACAAGAGATGTAATTCTGTCTACCTAAGTGTTTGTAGGTTTGGGGTTTTTACTGCTGCAGGCTTAAATTGTGTGACTGTCCTATTCTAGTGGTCAGTGATTCCTTGGTCATAAATTCATGGTTTTGCATGTTTTTCCCTTGTTGTGCCACAGATCTGACTTCTCATGTGCTTTCAGTTGTGGGAAAACCTGAATGATAATACACTGAGTCTTGTGCCTCATTACCTGATCTTTGGCTAGCTGTAGCTCTCTTGTTAGGCACAGGGCTTCTTTTAGATGCCGTGGCCAAGCTGATGTTCTAAACGTGGGTCAGCGTACAGCTTTCTTTTATTTTAATAACAGTATTTCCTTGGTTTTTGTTTGGGATCTGTGTACTCTTTCAGGCTAGTTGTGGTCAGGGAAGACTGATGCAGGTAAAAGCTACCCCCTTTTGAAATTTACTACATACCTTACTAGAAAACAAAAGGTTTTTCTGTTGACCACTGTGCAGTGTGTGTTTTTAACCGTGCACCTGCTCATTTCAGAAGCAGACCTGGGACTCAGAAATAGAAGCTTCCAAGATTATTATGAACAAAACTGGAGTAAAAGACTTTGCAGAATTAAAGGCAAATTATAGTGTTGAAACGAATGTGTTTAACTTGATTAAACTATTACAGTGATGCAAGGATTTCACAAGCACTTGTAAAAAATTTTGTGTGCAGAGCAATATTGTGCATGCAGCTTTTCTGCTTTACAATTACATTATTATGTGTGTTCATAGTTGTTCAGCCTCGTAACTATGAAGCAATGGATGTATGTGTGCATATGGTGGGGTGTTAATTACAGAATCACGGAAGCATTAAGGTTGGAAAAGACTTCCAAGATCATCAAGTTCAACCATCTATCTAACATCATGACCACTAAACCACTTCCTGAAGTGCCACATATACATGGGTTTTGAACACCTCCAGGGATGGTGACTACTACTACTGATGGCAGTGTGTTCCAACATCTCACCGCTCTTTCAGTATAGAAATCTTTCATAATGCCCAATGGGCACAACTTAAGCCCATTACCTCTCATCCTGTCACTAGTTATTTGTGAGAAGAGACCAACACACACCTCACTACAACCTCCTTTCAGGAGAGCAGTCTCCCTTCTGCCTCCTCTTCTCCATACTAAACAATCCCATTTCCCTCAGCTGCTCATAAGACATGTTCTCCAGACCCCTCACCAGCTTCGCTGACCTTCTCTGAACTTGCTTCAGCGCCTCAATGTCTGTCTTATCCTGTGTTGCCCAGAACTGAACACAATACTCGAGCTGTGGCCTCACCAGTGCTGAGTACAGGCACACTATTTTTGATGCAAACCAGGATTGCATTGGCCTTCTTGGCCACCTGGGCACACTGCTGGCTCATGTTCAGCTGGCTGTTGACCAGCACCCCCAGATCCTATTCTACCAGGCAACTTTCCATCCAGTCTTCCGCAAGCCTATAGCATTGCCTGAGGTTGTTGTGACCAAGGTGCAGGACCTGGCACTTTCCAAGTGCTGCTCTTGCTGATTGGCAAGAAACTTACATTTGTTTCACACCATTTTTTTGTTTAGATTTGTTTTGGATGAGCTTACATAACACATGGCAGCAGAAGCAATGAGGTTTCCCAAGCAGATTATAGTTCAGAAAAGAGACATATCTAAAACAGGAGATCTGGGGAATTCTCTGTGAGAGGACAGTGCATATGCCCTTAAATTCTTGGCCATTTGATAACATAGGGTCTCTTTAAAAAAACAAAACAACTTTGAAGTTGTGTCTCAAAGGCATGTTTGCTAAAAGACTGTGTTGGTTTTGAAAGGTAGATTGCATTCATATGTGTTGCTGAGATAACTGTATCTGTGCAAGTGAAACATTAGTGTATTGGTGGAGTCTGGAAGAGCATAAGCGCTTTGTGAAATTCCCCAGAGAATGAGCCAAGACAACTTGCTCTTGAGGTGGGATGTCTTTGCAAATTCTGCCAGAGTTTTGTCTGCTTCTAGTGCAACTTGGACTTATGGATGAATATATTAAAATAGTATCTATTTTTTATGGAAGACTTGGGTAAATATGTCCAAAGTTTTTTAGGGAAGACAAAAGTATTTTTGCTTACACATTCAACTGGTATACTTACTTTTTCTTTCATAAGTTCTGCTAAATAAGAGGAAACAGTTATACTTCTTATAAATGAAAATATTACATAAAAAAAAGTGTGTATATAAGTACCCTTCACAATGATGCAGGCGGAGGCTGATGCGGCCAAGAGGTAGCATGGCCTGGGCAGCAAAAGAAGTGACAGTGATGCTTGGAGCTGTGTGAGCTGGACACAGCCCTGAGAGTCAGGGGAGAGCAGTGAGTGCCCCCTCTGCTCAGGGTCTGTCAGGCCCCACCTAGGTATTGCCTCCACTTCAGGTCCCCAGTACAAGAATGACACTGACAAACTGGTAGGAGTTGATGGGAGGCCTCTGAGGCAGTGGGGCTGGAGCCCTTGCTGGGGAAGGAGAGGCTGCAGAACTGAGCTACTTCATCTGGGAGGAGGCATGGTTTTAGTCACCCAACAACAGCCCAGGGGATGAAGAAGATGCAGCCAGGCTCTTCACAGTAAAGTTCAAACAGACTATAAGGAGGAAATGTTTTCCCCACAAGGACAGCCCAGCAATGGTGCTCGGCCCATAGAAGTTGTGCCATCTCTAGCCTTGGAAATTATCAAGCCCCATCTGGATAAGGCCCTGAGTGGCCTGGTCTGAACTCACAGCTGACTGTGCTTTGGGTGGGGCTTGGAGTGGAGATCTCCTGTGGTCACTTCCTAACTGATTTATCCAATTATTCTGTATGTGACAAAATTACAGTGTGGAGTGTGTGTGGGTGTGTGTATCGGTGTAGTGTTGGTTCCACGGGGTACACAGCTTTGTTTTGAGGCGGTAACAATAGCACACAGACCTATTGAGAGTGTCATCTTTTATTCAAAAAAAGTCAGGATTAGGCTGTGGAAATACAATGCATAGTGCCCCTTTACAAACTAAAGTCTAAAAGGCGTACTTAGAGTAGTAATATGTTCATTTCTACTTACATGCACAAGAAAGCAAACAATTATACATCTGGACTTGGGAAAAAAATAACAAAACAAACTGGAATCTGAACACATGTATTTTCATCTTTTCCTATGGTGTGTTTTTTTCCTGAGTGGCACTGGGCATGGATGTTGTGGTCTTGCTCCAAGATGATAGTATGCCATTTGGTGGTGTTTGAAATACTAAGGTTTTTTACTATAAAGCAGCAGAGAAAAATCCTTAAATTTCCAGCTTTTTCTTTATGGTGCTTGAAAAATATGTGAAGATATTTTATTTTTCTTCTTTACAGGCAGGAATGTAGTTTAACCTTCAACAAAGAGCTAGTTGAAATAGTAATCAACCTCTGATTTCTCTATTTTGGTGACAGATTCATCCATCAAGTCCTGAGTGCAAAGCTAAGAGTGCTTACAGAGCACTTTACCATATATATTTGATTACTAGAGCACAGCTGCTGTTCTGGGTAATTAATGTGAGAGTATAATATTTTTCAGATGGGTGCTGTGTCTTTATTTCCCAGGTCAGATGACCTGGGAAATATATTCTCTTTTCAGTTATGGCATTTTATGGAGGTTATTGATTTGTGTTTGCTTGCTGGAAATTAAGTGCTTTTAGAAGGCCTGGTGAGAAAAATCAGACAGACCTCTTACTTGCTTGAGGGAAATGCTACTAAAAAAACCCCCCAAAAAACCCCCCAAAAAACCCCAGTAGGTTTTAGTAGACTTCCAGCTACCATGTATGAAAAGGGATTTAGTGCTTCAACCCCCTGACCTTAATAGGCACTTCTTTAAATTACTGTCCTAAAGACTGATTGTTAAACAGTCAAATAAATGTACTTGGTGTAGAAGCTTATTTTTCATTGAAGGTTATTGGGGCTTAGGTGATCTAAGTGCATTTATTCAGATGTACAATTTTATAAGTAAATTTATTTTCTAATAAAATTTCTCTTTTTTAAAAAAAATGCAAAATACATTTCAAAATAATACTTTATTTTTTTTCAAAAATAGAAAGTGGGATCAAATTAAAATTATTGGATGAAGGGCAAACTGAAGTGAACCTGCTTTAAGTAAAGCTTGAAGTTTCCTGCTCATCCCCTCAAAAGACACAACTGTGAATATTTCAGGATATCAGTATTTGAAATTAATCTGAGATAATTTTTTCAAATGAGGACAATTTCACAACTGAATCTTTGGAAACTTTCAATTTGCAAAAGGAAAATAGGGCCCTCAGGTGGTTTTTAGCAATATTTTGTATGGTTCTTAATCTCTGTAATTTGTTTCTCACAGCAAGACACGTCAGTGAGACTGTCTGTCCATAGTATGTGTTATGTTGCAAGCCTGTAGTAAGACTTCTAAAACAGGATCACATATTTCAGATATTATCAGAAATTTCACTGTCGTAAATACTGTGACATCTTATTTGACTTGAGGCATAGGTAGTCTTCATGCAGTTGAACTTTCCCTTTTCTAACATAATTCAGTTAAAGATGTGACAGGATATATTTGATAAAGATTTCAGAAAGTTAGCCATCATTCTGTGTTTATGTGTGATTTAATTTTTATCAACTAATACTGCCCTTATTCTGTAGGTGTGAGTCAGAGACTACTTTGAATGCAACAGATTAAGGTGGAATTTTTAAACAGTCCTCTATTTTAGCCTAATTCTGTCTACATGTGAAGCAATGGAAATTTTATAACTGACTTCAGTGGAAGCAGGAAATGCTGTTTGGGTTGAACTTTTCAAAGGCCTGTTAAATGCCTTGACATCTTCACCCTTCTCTTTCAGGCTTAAAATGGAAGCTCTCCAATATTGTTGCACTTACTTACTTAAATAATATGTCATACGCTTCAGGGAGGAGACTGTTTTGTTTGTTAGTTCTGGCACGTACTTGCAGACACACCTATATTCCGCCCATTCTTTCCTGATTTCTTGGAAGTTTTATCTGGAAAAGACATTACCTTGTCACTGAAGACTTTTTGGTAACATACCTTCTTTAGGTGGAAAAAACAAAAGAGTTGTTTCATAGCTGTTTTGAAAAAGGATTGGTTTATGTAGAACATATTTTTATCTATTCAGTTAATGTGATTTATTAGCTATTATTTTATGACTGCATTTTTTTGTATACTGTATGATATACCGTACATTTTTCTCCCTTGTGATGAGGATGAGGAAGGCTAGTCTTAGATATTAAGCAGCATGAGCATGCTAGATTTGCACACGCTATTTCTGAAAATGAACAGATCTGTCTGGAACAGGGGACAAGAGGTATTTTTAAATTTTATTTTAATTTTCTTTTTTTTCTTCTTCAGGACACCTAAATTTTAAAGGCTAAAACATTAGGTGTGATGAAGACGAGGAGTGTTCACTGAGCTAGAAGCTGCATCCAGTAGTTTTCCCTTGAAAGTATAGTGCCTGTAATTCCCACCTAGCCTTGCCTGCCTGTCAACTTTTCTAACAGGGGGCAACTGAAATTACTGTTGCTTTCTTGTTTTGGGAAGATATTCCCATTGCACTTTTTCACAGAGCTCATTTATTCAGCAAGGTGTCATGTGAACCTCCTTGCCTCAGTTCAGTAGGTTTGGTTCAAGTTTTATTTATTCATTCACATTCTTTTTTTTATTTGGTATTTGAGACATGCTGTTATAGGTCCTTCAAGTTAGAGTCTTCCAAGAGGTACCTTTTCTTTTAGTACTTACCAATAAGTCACAGTCTAGAGCTATATTTTACTTACTAATGTATAGTTTGACTTAGGGATCTAAAAGGACATAAAATGTCCATTTTATGACATTACATTTTAAAAATGTAGGACATGGTTCAAAATACCTGAAGCTGTTATATATAAATGAAACCATCAGCTAGATAGGCCTGTTTGCTCAATGAAACGTGCAGAAGCTAATCTGTATTCTTAAGGAGTTTTCCTGCTTCCATGGCCTGCATATTTATTATTATAGGCAGACCACTCTAGTAGTTATATAATCTTCTGTGATTTTTACTTAAAGTCAGCAAGGCTAAGATGCCTCACTAGTCTTTATGTGATCGTAGTTATGAATATTAGTAATGTTTTCCCTGTGTTTTAGGAAAGATATTTGGTGCAGAAGCCATCATAAGTGGCTATAGATACATTCCGTGAAGATAACTGTGTTTTATCTAGCTGTCATGTGCTTCTCTAGAGAAGAAGGAACATGTGCTTTAGATACCCTGGAAGTGCATTTTTATTGCTAATGTTTTTTTTTTTTAAAATACATAGGGTGACTAGCTCAGCTGAGATACCATACTGAAGACGTGCTGTATGTAAAGCTGTCATGTATGTGAGCAATTGCAGAGTCCTGTAATAGGACTAAATATGTCATTTTACATTACAGCATCCTTCCTTTGCACCGAGTTAGTGAGCTGTAGAGAGAGCAGTGGAGCAAAGGTGGAATATTTTTGTCATATCCCTACTGTGGTTGAGCCCCTAGCAAGTGTGAGATTTTCTAACGTGAACCTGCCAATGCCACTGAAATGTCACAGCAGTACATAGAAGCATCTCCAAGGAGTTCCTTGGAAATGATTCTTCCACAAAGAATTTGTCCATAGAAGTAGAGAATTGCAGTCCCCAAGGGGATCATGGTTGCTGCGGTTGGAAATCATTTGTATCCTGCTGTGCTGACTGTCAACTGACTTCAGAAATTATGAAATCAAATGTTTGTCTGCTGGGGAAGGAAGGGTGCCATTTGTTGCTTCTGTTCGTTGACTCACAGTAACATCAGAGCTTCTCTTTTTTTATTTCGTTCCAGCTGTGATAGACAAAATGTCAACAGAATAAGTGACCTACCCACAAGAACTTGCCATGAACCATTTGGTTGGACCACCTGAGGGGGAGGTAAGTGAAGACCCAGCAAATGGAGAAGTGAACGAGTCAGTGGAGGCTGACCTGGAGCACTCAGAGGTGGAAGAAGAACGGCGGTATGCAGCTCACTACCCAAGGCATACAAACAGTAGTCAAGGGGGCCTGTCAGGTCAGGAGGAGGACAGGATGTTAGCTCGGTCAGCCAGCACTGAGAGTGGTTTCCACAATCACACAGATACTGCAGAAGGGGATGTGATAGCCACAGTGGAGAGCAGTGATGACAGAGAGAGAGTTCAGGAAAATGAGGATGAGAGTGCATACGCGGTGCAGTACAGGCCTGAATCTGAGGAGTACACGGAGAATGCTGAGGCTGAGCATGGTGAGGCTATTCATAATCGAACATTACCCAATCACTTACATTTCCATTCCATTGAACATGAGGAAGCCATGAATGCAGCATACTCAGGTTATGTCTATACCCATCGGCTCTTCCACCGAGGAGAGGATGAACAGTATGCTGAGCCTTATGCTGACTATGGACTGCAGGAGCATGTGTATGAGGAGATAGGAGATACACCAGACCTTGATGTTAGGGAGGGGATCCAACAGTATGAGCGGGAAAGGGAAGACGACGACAATTACCGCAAGGAAGCACTTGGTGCCCGCCTTCACCATTATGATGAACGGTCTGATGGAGAGTCTGACAGCCCTGAGAAGGAGGCAGAGTTTGCACCCTATCCAAGAATGGATAGTTATGAGCAAGAGGAGGACATTGATCAGATTGTAGCAGAGGTGAAGCAGAGCATGAGCTCCCAGAGCTTAGACAAGGCAGCTGAAGACATGCCAGAGTCAGAGCAGAGTCTGGAGCATGGTCATGGTCTTGCTGGTTGTGGGCATGAAAGTAATGGACAGCTCCCAGCTGGTTCCCGAGTTACATCCAGCTCAGGTGAATCTGTGCAGAGGTACAGCAAAGAGAAGAGAGATGCAATTTCACTGGCCATCAAGGATATTAAAGAAGCTATTGAGGAAGTGAAGACAAGGACCATCCGTTCTCCTTATACCCCTGATGAACCTAAGGAGCCTATCTGGGTGATGAGGCAGGACATCAGTCCAACCAGAGACTCTGACGACCAGAGGCCACTAGATGGAGATGTGAGTATACAAAGCTTTCAGCTCTCAGGTTATGTATGTCTTGTTTCTTTAATTATGACCTACATGGCAAAGAAGTAGGGTGTGTTGTGTTCTTGTTCTGTGACTTGTCCTTCAGTAAAGTATATAGTGCTTTGTCTATTTTAAATTTGTACTCTAGAGAGCATGTAGGAGGTAAGCCTGTGCTTTATCAGTGGGCAATTTTTATTTTATGAAACACTGCTGACCCCATTGTACAAGAATTTGTGACATGAAGCTTTTTACTTGCTTCTTTCAAACAAATGCTGTTGCATTTTTTACTGCCATGGAATATTTTAGAATAGCCATTGAACACTTGGTCTTCTATTATCTATCCATGTGTGTTTCTGTTAATTCTAGATTTCACTTAATATCACGTAAAAATCCTAACAGTTCCATCAGAATGTCTTTATGATGGCATCATAGACCAGATTCATGTTCCAGAAAAGCTGCAGGATTTTTGTCCACTTGCAGGCTCTAGAAATGTGTTATACCCCTGAGTATATTACATTATTACTGTAAAGTGTATTCACTTTTCAGCAACCTACATATCAAAGGCCATCATTAAGATTTACAGCATCAGCATTTCTGAAATTCTGTAGTTTTGGCATGAGTCTTAACCTGGATCAGAATCAATTCCCAATTTGTGGTTCCAGCTGCCTATATGATAATCTTTGTGGGTTTTCTGCATTTCTTATAAAATAAAACCGTAAACAACTGTTAATTGATTAAATTTTTGCCTGATATGAAAATAGCTGGTAGGCTAAATTTACTGGCCAAAAATAGTCTATCATACAGACCCATACTATTACTTCAAGGATAACTGCCCTGCAGACGATCTGCTCCATCCCCTTTATTGCTGTGGAATGTTTTTTGTGACCTTTGATTTTTTGGAAGAACACTGAAAATATAACTTTTTTTGTATTGTTTTGTAATGATCTAGGAATGCATCAGAACTATCCAAAACTCCTCAGCTTCTGCAAAGGGAATTCAGATGGTGAAAAAAGATCACATACCATGTAGATCCGTGACAGGTGTTTGATTTTTTTACCTGTCTTCAAAACAGTGGAGGCCAGTATTTACAAATAGGAAGAAATTTTTGGAGTGTGGTGTTTGAGTTGCTTAAAAAACATGCAAGCTGATTGAGATATGTAGCTACCAGGTTTTCTTTTGCCTTGAAAACTGTTAGAAATACATAGTAATGAGTAAACTTGAATTGTTATATTTTGTTTCTTCATGGTTTCATTGAAACTTTCTTTTTTAAATAATCTGTATTGCAAAATTACTTCTACAGATATTTAAAAAATTACAGTCTGTTGCAGAGTTGATTGTCAGTCACATGGAGGGCTAAAGCGGTTTCCCCAGATTGTTCTATACAGAACAACAATTATTTTAAACTTCCTTAAAAATTTCCAAAAGCTGTAACTATTTCTCGTCCCTTTTTCAAATGGATCATGTTACTCTTTTACTGTACATTGTGTTCACCGTGTTGTCTCTTTGTAAGTGGTCTCTTTGACTAGGAGGATCAAAGAACTTTCTTTTGCTTCCTGATTGTCTGATTGTAATACCCAGTACCATGATGGTCTCAGAGACATTAGGTTGGGGATCTTGAGAGCAGTGAACCCTTCCTGAAGGTGCTCTAGCTGCTCTCCAAAATCTTGCTGCACCTTGTGTAATTTAACTTTTCTAAGGTATGCTGGTAGGACTCAGCCTGGTATGTTCATACAGTAAACAAAGCAGGTGTTTCCATTGAACTGTATTTATTTCAGGTATTGAAGTACATAGGGGCTTCTGTTTTGCACTGGAAGTTAATTTCTTGTTCAGTATTTTTCATAGCCTTTCAGATAAGAACATGGCTGAGATTTTCAGTACTGGCTGTAATCAAAACAGTGATGTATAATGACAGTATAGCTCAGTGCTAAGTATGGTTGTAAGTGTGGGACAGTCTGTATTCTTGGAAAGAGGAAGTAAGTTAAGCATACAGTTGAGAAGATCTGCAGCGGATTGAGGGGAGTACACGTTGTAGAGGAAGGGACTAAAGACTGGGCAGGAATGTTGTTTTTTGCTGTAGATTTGGTGTGTGTTTGCTTTACTGGATTCTTTAATTCAGGTGCCAACTCATGAACAGTCTGCTTTCTTTAACAAAGCATTCCTAGAATTGCTTAGCAGTAAATTGGGGAAATTTAGGTTGTGTTGACTAAGTGACTGTGAGTGATCAGTAGTAATAAAAATATAGTTGAAGCCCATTCATCTAAATGTGTGTTTTTCTTCTATCTCCCTTGAGAACGAAACAGGATCTCGGACAGGAGCTTTTCAGTGTAACCAGTATATGCCAGAGATGTTATTTGGTCTGATTTGTAACATTGGCCTTGAAATAAGAAGGAATTACAGAAAGAGAGTGTTTTACCTTCGAGCAGACACCCTTGTATTCCCCTAGAAGTAGCAAGGAGCTGCAGATAAGTGATGCAAATTGGGTGCTTTTATTACCCTCAGTTATTTTGCAGGTCTGTTTTCAAAATTGTCCCCATACTGTTTTTTATCACCACCATTTTGCTTTTAGAGATAGAACTTGCTTGAAAATATTTGTATAATTAAGTGTTGTTAATTATATGATACTGAAACTGGTAAGACCTCTTTTAGAGTTTTAAAACAGTCAGTTTTTCTTTAGCTAGGAGCTCTCCACAAGAGAAGAATGAAGCCAGGGAGTCAGAAGAATGATTTGCAGTTGAGACACATTAAATATGACAGTCTCTTTTGCCTTTTTCTTTTTTTCCACAAGAAAGTGATTGTTACTCTTCACTTCTGAGTATTTGTATGATACATTCACAGCAGAATGCTTGGTAGAATACAAGGTGTAAGTGTCCAGAGACTATTTTGAGAAGCCAACAATTCAGCACTGTTCATCTAGCCTGCAACTGGCTATAGTTTGGGACTGTTAGGAAAGGCATGCAGCGACTGTGATGGTAAGAAAGCTAGAGATCACTGTATCTGTTTGGAATTTCAGTAATTCCTATGTATTTGTCCTCAGAAGAAATGTTTGGTGGGTATATTAAAAAAAAATAAAATTGCTCACAGCCCACGGACAATTCTATTGTTAATAAACTCTGGTAGTCTTGTGATGTAGGAGGCAAGTAACAGACTTCTGTGAATAAATAAATAGTGTACTGAAGTACCTGCTTAATATTTAACAATGGAGAGTATTTGCTGTTACACGCTTTGTGCACCCTGGTTTAGTGATGCATGCTTTCACTTGAATGAGAGATGGTCGGGACATCCATTTTGTGGGGACGCTGTTGTGTATTTGATAAAAGCTAAAATACTCCCAGTGTAGTTTGAATAAATGTGGTAGGATT
>JAAGNO010021355.1:0-33219 GCA_033439905.1 Ceryle rudis | reverse complement strand
TATTTTATTTTTATTTTTTTTTGTTCCCCCTAGAGAAACTAATCTTTATAAGGCGCTTTTTTTTTTTTCCCCCCTTCTTTCTCCTTCTTTTTCTTCTCCTTCAGAATTGTCAAGGCGTCACAAACTGACTTGAACACTGAGTTAAATGCAAACTTGCTGTAGAAGGCAAGAGGGGAAAATCTGAATCTAGGTTGAGGCAGGAAGTGGGAGAAGTTTGAGTCTTCAGAGCGTGGGAACTAGTTTAAGGGCTTGTGCACAGGAGCACAAAGAAAATATAAGAGGAAACCAAAGAAAGGTAGGATGGAAAAAAGTACAAGTTTAAGTGATTTCAGCTCTTGAGATGTGACTTGTAGGATGTTTGCAAATGGATATAATTAGTAGTATATCTACAATGAACTCAAGGTGTTTGAATATTTAACTGTGGGTCATGAGAAATTGGCAGGGTTGAACTAGATGAACAATTACTGAATATCTGCTTTGTAGTCTTTTTATATGCATGTATTCCCAGCAGCTGATGGAGGCAGGGTCTACATCAAATAGACTCAAATTTAATGCTGTATGTGTTTTTCTCCTTCATCAGTGTTAGGATTAAGGGTGATGTTTCAATGTAGGACATGGATGCCTGTGCTGTTGTCACTATCGCTGCCATGTGCTATGCCTCCTGAAGGACTTTTTCTCTTTCCCTTTTCCAGAGCAGACCCCTCAGAAGCTGGAAGGGTTAAGAGAGAGAACACGAAGAAGAAAAGCAAAAAACTCCAATGCTTCCATCTGCTGATTTCTGGGGCTTTGCCAAGTAATGGCCAAAGGAAGAGTGGTCACCCACCTGAGCCCTGCTGCCCCTGGAAGGTTCAGAACAGCTTCCCGCTCAGTGTCACTTGCTGCTTGAAAAGCAGATCATAACTGTTGACCCCCATGTCTTCTCTCAGATGGTTTCAGTACCCTGTGTGTCTATAGAAATTCAGAGAACCCCCATGGACCTATCAACAGAGGTCTTGAGCAGGTATCCATTTCTTCAGCTTGGTACCAAATCTGACCATATCCTACAAGTTCCAGGGAAGGGACCCACCCTAGGCAGTCTCTGTGCCTGTTCCCTGAATCGGTGATGGGCAAACTTTGACCCCACACCAGGCTGAGATCATTGGGCAGGGAATAAACTCAGACTTTGTAAAAAAATTCTCATTTGTATTTGCTACCAGGAGTCACCTGAACTATCCAAGCCCCATGTAGATCTGATGGATTATGCAAACACTGATATAACTTGTCAAGACACTGATCCTGTGAAGACAGCTTATTCTGCATCCTATGGTGCTGGAGTTCAGAGCAGGGTTTTGCCACAGGCTCCTTGTACCTCTGTGAGCACTTTAGATGTAGGGTAAGAGGAGTCATCTAATTTGCAGGTCCTCATTTGATCAAGTAAACCTGCACAGTCAATGAAGAGGAGGAATTCATTAGTCAGTGGTGTTCAGGGTTTGGTATATCTTAGCCTGAATTAGATTCCCACCTTTGGTGAATGGATCACATGCTAAAGTTCACTGACAATTGCTAGCAAAATCTTAGACCGTAAGAAGACAGCTGGTTCTGGTAGAGACATGGGCTTTGTAGACACTTGAGCTGAGGTGAGATTATTATAATCAAAATTATGTAATCAGTCTTTAATCAATCCAGGTGGGCTTTTTACATCTCCATGTATGGAGAAACAAATTTACCTCCAGAAGACAGGAAGTTACCCTCCAGCCCCAGGATCTGGAGATGTCTGCTCCTCTTCAGTCATCACAGAGACTCTAGGTGACATTTGCCTGAACTCTTGTTTTTTTCTCAGCCGAGACATAGAGAAGAATTCCACATGAAAGGAAACTTCCCAGCATGCTTCATCTTGCTATGGCTGCAAAATAGCATCCTTGGAGTTGTGTAAATACACTGATGTCTAACCTAGATTGAGCCCTGTAGTGCCACAACTCAGCTTGGTGTATAATTGCTCTCCACAGTAATTACTGAAGCACAGCTGACCCCCACTAATCTCTCTGCGCCCCTGATAGGCAGCACATAGGGCAGGTTGGGGTCCTGGATGGGTACTGACTCAAGGCAAGACCCTGTACAAGGCAAGACCTTCTTGCGAATGTACAGAGCTTTGCACTCCTCTTGAAATTACAGCCTCTCAGAACTGCAGAAGGAAGATCTACTGGTGATGAACCACAGCTGAGTATCCCCTAAGGAAAATACAGTGCTTCCATCTATTGCTTCTTTAAATCTGCATCCTCTTCCCACTACACGGAGGTATTTTTAGCCTTGATGCTTTATCTTCACAATACAAAGTCTCCTGGTTTTAAGTGCTACACATTCTTCAAAGTTGCTGGGGTTTTTTTTCAGGGTTTGTTTTTGTTTTGTTTTGTTTTGGGTAAGGGATTTTCTTTTTTTTTTAAGTTTCTTTTTTTGGTGGGTTTTTTTAAGCAATTCCTCACACATGCAGATGTATGGGTTTGTGTAAAAGTACACAGACATGATGTGAAGTGGCAGACAGAATAAGTCCAGAGGAGATGAACTGTCAGAGAGCTGATGATGCTTTATTTGGCAGGCATTAGACACAGTTATTAGACACATGTGGAATGTTTCACATTTAGAGAATCAGAAGCAGTGCTCCATGAATAAAATGCTTTTGAAGATCAATATTGAACTTCTTAGATTTTTTTTTTCACTATTTCTTTTTTCTCTAGCCCTATTTGAGGTATATGTAATGACCATATAGAGCAAACACAGCTCCCTGTCTTATGCCTGCTTGGCTCTTTACCTCTCTTTTTTTTCCCTGTGGACTGGATGATGCTTCCAGCAGGAGATACTAGTGGCTACTTTATCATGCCTACGACATGCTCAATCTCAAACCAGGTCAGGTCTGGTGCAGCATAGTGTCCATCACAGATATATGTTTCTTGTGCCCACTTTAATGTGAGGTTTCCTGGCTGTGGTATAGGATGTATCATCAACCAGTCTTGTGGTATAGGATGTATCATCAACCAGTCTCTAAATGTTTGGAGTTACCATGTTTAAGAAGCCAAAGGGAAGTGGTGGGAGGGTAGAGTGAGGTTATCTTCTTTTTAGTGTGGTGCAGACTGCAGGGAGAAGAGGAATTCTACTCTAGGTGAAGCCA
The DNA here is from genome assembly GCA_033439905.1 of Ceryle rudis. NCBI lineage: Eukaryota > Metazoa > Chordata > Aves > Coraciiformes > Cerylidae > Ceryle > Ceryle rudis. Next base: position 30,077 of record JAAGNO010021355.1, on the reverse strand, counting down.
AACAATTGAAAGAACACTTTTTTTCAGCAAAAAATGTCAGGTATTCAATAATTTCTTTATAATGTTGAAAAGGACAGGATGTTTCTGTACTTCATCTGAAATTGCTTGCTTGAAATGTATCCTTTTCTTTTATCTAAAAAATATATTTTAAGAATTGAAAAAAAAACCATAACCCAACAAAAAATAAACCCCAAAAAGCAAAACAGTGTGTTCTGATGTTTCTGAAACAAACTTTTCCTTTCAGCCAAAGTTTTCTGTTCTAATGTCTTTGTTTAAAGCTGTCAGCATTTCAGGAGTTATTCAATTTCAGATCTGAGAAGTTCAGTAAGTGCTGGTATTTCCCGTGAATCAGACAGTCTGTTCCACTTATAACTAAATCACTTCCCAAGTGCTAGTTTTACTTCCATCCACATCAGTGTACAAATGGATTTTTCCTTTTCAGCAAGGTTTCCCTGGAGTGATCTCTGATGATCTCACCTTGCCTCCCTAAGCCCAGACCCCAAGACAAATGTTTCCCCTTTCCTCCTATTCTTCTGTCCTCTCTTGATGAAGTCTTGTACTCTATGTTCTCTGATATGTGCCTACTACCTTCATGAGGAATTAACTGGCATAATTTATTCATTTGCATTCAGACATTGCACTGTAGACAGGAGAAGTTGACAAATGGGGTCACACTGGCTGGTTAAATGCAGCACAGCAATAGGCGAAGATCAGATAAGGCTATTTTGCCAAGGGATGAGAAGGGATGGAATCAAAGAGAGCAGTCTCCTTCAAAAAGAGCAGAACCCCCTGTTCAAGTGTCTGCCCATGTCAGTAAATGATAAAATTAATTATTCTTCAGGCAAAGTAGGCAGATGTAGGTTTTTTCCTTCACCTCTTTGCCAAGAATGAATCCTGGATTTTCCCCGTAAGAGCAAATGATGACACTTGCAAACCCGTCACTCTGTCTCTCTATTCCACAAATGATTTAGGGTTCTTGGATTTTAATTATTTTTTTTTTTTTCTCAGTTTAAAGATTCAGGACCAGTGGCAGAGACTAATAATCAGATGATTAATCTTACAGAAAATAAAGAGATTCCATTTTCTCTTGTAGCCAAATTACTGCAGACTGAGACTGAGCCAGAACCCAAAAGCTAGCAAGGTAGAAACTTAGAAATAAAGGCGTGCAGTTTCAGGTGTGATCTCCAGGGTTTGGATGCCAGAGGAATACTCTGACTGCTGAACTGTGTGTTAATATTTTCTTGCCTTCTCTTCTCTGACCCAGTGAAGCAGAAACATTTGTGGAGAGGTAGAAGACATTTGGGGCCAGATCTCACAAAAACTGCATGGCTGTATTAGCCTATTGGATGAGGACAAGGATCAGCCTGATTTAAATTCCGCAAACTAACATGACCAGAGGGTTGGAGCACCTCACCTATCAGGACAGGCTGAGAGAGTGGGGGTTGTTCACCCTGGAGAAGAGAAGGCTCTGGGAAGACCTTATTGTAGCCTTTCAGTACTTAAAAGGGGCCTGTGGGAAAGAGGGGGAGGGACACCTGATCAAGAACTGCAGTGATAGGACAACAGGTAACATTTTTAAACTGAAAAAGGGGAGATTTATATTAGATATTAGGAAGAAATTCTCATTATGAAGGTGGTGAGACACTGGAACAGGTTGTCCAGAGAGGCTGCAGATGCCCCATCCCTGGAAGTGTTCAAGGCCAGGTTGGATGGATCTTTGAGCAACCTGGGCTGGTGGAAGGTGTCCCTGCCCATGCTCAGGGAGATTGGAACTAGATGATTTTTCAAGTTCCTTCCAACACAAACCATTCCATAATTATTTGTTTCTAAGATTACCAGAATAGCTCTATTTTGTCATAGATTACAAGAAAGCTACTATCATTTATCCCTTGGCTAACTCATGACTGTATGACAGACTTTTCCTATGTACAGCTATGCTCAGTTCTTTTCCTTGAGGCTTCTCCACTTGCTTCAGCATGTATCTACCATTGGTACATAGCTTGTGAGCACCTGAATCTTTCTTGTATCTATGACCTCCTGAGGTTAATGACATCTGCTCTTCTTGTGCTGCTTTCTGACACCTTCAGCCTGGGATTCCCACTGGTATGATACAAGCTATAAATTAGCATAATAGGATGTTTCTTACGTTACTCTGCTAAATTTTTGTCAGTTTTAATTTCACGTGGTTACCACTGGTTACATAATTTTTTATTTTTTTTTCCCAAATACAAATGCCAAGTATTTCTATTAATAAATCCTCTTGTGTTCCTCTTGGGGGAAAACCAAACAGATGGGATTTATATTTTAATCATTAAAATGTTATTGAATTTTAATAACAAATAATTGCTTCATATTTAAACAGCACTGGAGCAAAAAGCAGGTACTCACAAGTTACGTCTGCCAAACAGAACAACAGATATTAAGTCCTGATCTGCTTGCAGGGTCACTCACATTCTTAAATCAGTGGGTCCTGAGAGTACTTTCAAGATACTGGACTAGAAGCATTTGAGATCGTAAAATGACAAGAAGAAGAGGACCAGGAAGCCCCACTCTATTCTGTGCTAAATAGTGACACTTTTTCTTTTCTAAAAGTCTACTCTACAAATCAATAAACTTAACCTCCCAGCTATGAACTACTACAAGATGGCAAAAACTGTAAACTGTAGATCCCAGCTTCTCCCAGGGACCAAAAAAAGATGAAAGCTGAGAACCTGCCCTTGATAATGACTGGGACCTAAATCTGATGAATGGAATGGAATGGAATGGAATGGAATGGAATGGAATGGAATGGAATGGAATGGAATGGAGTGGAATGGAAGAACATGCCTTACCTTGAAGGACTGTGGTGAAGGGAGGGAAGAGGACACAAATTCCTTGTCTTTCACAGGAAGATATGTTGCAATAGGAAGCATAACCCTGACATTTGTGCCAACTCTTCCTCTCCAATGCTGAGAGACACTTAGTTGGGGTTTCTAAAAGGATGGTGGCATATCTTGGGATAATAATGAAATATCTGGAGGTGTTGCTGAGATTTCATGTTACCTAAAGAGATGTGGCAATGATGAAGAACATTTCGCCTTTGGAAAGTAAGCCCAGTCAAAACGGTCCTTTGTAGTGGAGGATGCACCTAAGGCCCCTCTGAGCGATTGCGCAGGAGCTCTTTCCCATAGCTGAGCATCCTTGACAGTAAATTGTAGGAGGTGCTAGTGTTGCCATCAGGACCTCAAACACACACTCTGTTTGCAGATGAAATTCATCCCAAATTAGCATCTATGTTATTTTAATTCTGCTGATGCAGGTTATCTGTGAGACATACAATGCAGATCACCTCAGGAACCATACCTCTCTTGGGCTAGAATTTTTTTACACATATAGACAAAAATAGTCCTTTCCTTATTTTCATTTTCATTTTCCTGTTCCTTTTTTTTCCTTTTCCTTTTTTTCCTTTTCCTTTTCCTTTTCCTTTTCCTTTTCCTTTTCCTTCTCCTTTTCCTTTTCCTTTTCCTTTTCCTTTTCCTTTTCCTTTTCCTTTTTCTCCTTCTCATTTTTCTTCTCCCTTTTCTTCTCCTTCTTCTCATTTCTCCTTCTCCTTCTCCTTTTCCTTACTTGGCTACCTGTCCCAGCAGGAGCTTAGAGGGGAACTGACCACAGATTTTTTTTTTCTCTCTTGTTTTCTCTAGGAATAAAGGATTTATCTAGAATATCAATTCATCAATTCATTATGTTTATCCATAAACTTTTCTTCAACAATACCTAGGAGAGGATGACACCTGCTTCAGCGTAGACTGAGGCCAATGGCCATGCCATACAACAAGATGTTTCAGAGTGGTATGTAAACCTTGCTAAGTTTTGGGCTGAATTCAGGTTTTCATTTGAATAACTGTTAAGGAACAGATTCAGGAAAAGGAGATCCAAATATTTCCTACTTGTGCCTCTCAGTTTTATTTGGACAACTTTAGTTCTGCTGAAGTCTTGGGCTGAATTCAGCAGCTACTTTAAATCTGGGTTTCTTTGGGCTTCATTTTTCTTTGAGAGGCCTCTGTTCAGGCCTCTCATTTTTCTCCACAGAAAAGGCATTCATGCATGCCTCTGTAGAATTGTGATGGTCTCTGTGCTGCAAATGTGTTTTTCTTGGCATCAGGTTTGATACTAATAACTCAGAGCTGGACTCTTCTCCCTGAGTTCAAGAAGTCACTGCTTGAATGATAGCTGCTGTTGGCACTCATATTATGTGCCCCAGATGTAAGGGATGGATAAAAACACAGTGAGGGTGGATGAATCACTGACTTTTACTGAGGAAGTCATTAGAAGAGAGGTGTAAGATGCCTTTCTTTGCTACAGGCATCAAGGCTTTACTCATTGCACGTTGTATGGCTGAACTAATGAACGAAACAGTCAGAAGTCAATTAACTTGGAACCAAAAGCCCTGCCATGACTTGTCCTTGCAGTGAGTTTGACTTTGGCTGTCTCTGGGCTGTTCCAAAGAGCCACACGATTTTATCAGAGAAAAACAAGCACACATTCGCCTTGTAGACTAATTGAGATGCAGTCGGTAAATCCGGTCCGTGGGGATCTTACATGTCTGCTTGTGTTAGTACATGAAAGGATCCTCCCACCTAAATCTCCCAGGCTCTGTTCCCATCTGTGTCCTCCCAATCAGTGGGGTGGACACTACGCAAAACAGATGCTGCTGGGCACAGGGTGCCCATCCTCTGCAGAATTAGTGACAGTGCTGTCCTAGAAAGCTAATATATTAATAATGTCTTCTCTAGCAGAAAGAAGAACAATTTAGAGAGGAATTTGGTCTGGGCTATTAAAAGCAGGATGCAGTATCAGTAAAACACAGATGATGGCAGCAGAGTATAAAACCAAGATGGCTGAGAAAATATTAATTACATTTAATAAGGGGCAGAGAAACTTAATAAATAAGTTTCTGGGAAGCAATCTTTGGGGTCTCTGATGATTAGAAATGAAGCGTTATTAACTACATGTTCCTGCAGGACAGGAATATTCCCCTTCACTACAACAGCACCTGTTAGAAAAATATTTACTCATAACAGTGGCTCACAGTGGACATAGCAGACAGACATGTAATTGTTCCCATGCTAGTTAGTATATATGGTCCCTATGGAACTCATTGCCAATTTCTTTTCTGTTGTTAGAAGCTTGTGACTTTCAGAATCATCTTCCTTCCAGAGGATTTACAACTTTGGGAATAGTTGAGAAGGTGAAACCCTATCTGGAGTGCTGCATCCAGCTCTGGAACCCCCAGCACAAGGACATGGACAAATACACCCAAGTTCACTGTGGATAAATTTATTTCTGGACAATGGAGTGTATTGGTGTGAGTTCATGTCTGGGTAATTTTCTCCTAGTTCCCCTGTACATTTTTAATGGTGGTACCAGCTTGCTTGGAAGGTGGGTGTGTAGCTCCATAGGTATTTGTGCACTTGCTTGAGCACCCGAGCAGTAAGTCTGGCAAAGATGCACATGGTTGTTTACACAGAGAAGCTTCCTTATTCTGAATCCAATGAGAGGCAGAGTCTGATAGATCCCTTTTGCATCACTTAGAAGAGATACTGAAGGTTCCCATTGCTGTCTTCTCCTTTATAGGCACACTTGACAGATATACTTGGCCAGTTACAGGATTTCGGTCTGTGCTAGCTATGGTTTAATGTCCCACATTCCCAGGGACCATACTTAATAGGTGGGCAGAGTACTTCCTCTACCCTCCAAGACCTTATTAGCCCTTTTTCATTTGCGGAGTGGCTAATTAAGCAGCTCCGTGGCTATCCTGTTCCCTTCATTTTAGGCTGGAGAGAGTGATCTTTGAAGAGACTTCAGGAGCCCTCAAGTTGCACCATGGGAGGTTTAGGTTGGATTTTAGGCAAAAATTCTTCACTAATAGGGTCATCAAACCCTGTCACAGGCTCCCAGGGAAGTGATGGAGTCACCTTCTGTGGAGAGAAGGCATGTAGATTTGTTGCTGAGGGACATGGTTTAGTGGTGACCTGGCAGTGCTGGGTTAACAGCTGAACTTGATAATCTTGAAAGTCTCTTCCAACCAAAATAGTTCCATAGTTCTATGACTTTGTTTCTCCAGCTGCACACCTTAACCATGGGGACAGGTTTCCAGACATGCAAAGTCTCTTAGAGCAGTCAGTCCTTGGTGGAAATGTAGTCCTGTGGCTCAGCAGTCAGCACCAGCTTTCCCACTTCCACTAACAAATGTAATAAGTAGCCCTGAAGCTGTCAAGTCACTTTGCATCTAGATGATGTGGGATCATCCGAAAGCTTGCTCAGTGCCTGGCAACCATAATAGGTGTTAAGAGCTGCCCTGAAAGGGCTGCTTAACTTGACAAGTAACAACAGAACCTGGCCTTTCTGTGTCTGTCACTGTCTGAATAATACATTTTGTCAACAGCGTGATTTTTGAACAAATCCCATGTAACACCCAGTGGAAGTCCAGGAGCTGGTGAAACTCCCGGTAGGACAGGGGTTGAATCAGCCTTGATTTTGCCAAGGTTGAGAAAGAACTGAATCACCTGAGGAAAAAGAGGGTGAACATATCAGTAAAAGCCTTTGGAAAAACATGAGAGTTGTTTTTATGTGGAATGGATGGTAAATGGCACAGGCTGCTTCCAGGAGATGAACGAACACCTTCACTTTTCAGAAGAATGGACAGATCTCATCAGTGACTGTGGTGTAGGTTCCAGTGAGATGGTGGGCCTGGCAGTGGGATCCTCAGCGCACCTTGTCCTCCTACATGTGATCACTCATGGAGTAGTAGCTCATCTTTGGAGCTGAAAAATTCATAGGCTACTGCAGAGCAGCTATGATGGGCTGCTCCAAGGACCTCAGAAACTTCCATATAGCAGTCCAAGGTCAATGGCTCAAGTTGCCAGGGGCTGATTTCACAATGACAATGTTGTCTGGTGACACCAGAGAGTGAAATCCAGCTGAACAGCTGAAGTCCACTCTTACACCTCACTGTTAGATGAAGGTATTCCCGGGCTTCATACTGGTCTTGAGTATCTCATTTATTTCAAGGCAGCAGGCAAAGACTGAGTCAAAGCAACTTTTCAACAGTTCTGTGGGTTTCTCATGAAGAAGAAAACCAGAGTGCCTAATTGCACACTGGTAGAAACTGTGCCTGCTGTCCAACGTGGTGCCAGTAAATGGGTGAGATGTGCAACACACTGGCTTGACTCACTCCCGAAGTCTCTGAGCTGGTGCAGGACATGTACAGTGTCCTATCTCCATCCCCCATCTGGAAAGCAATGATACTAGTAATCCTCAGTAGTGTTTAGGTTGTAATCATTCTAAGCAACAGGCTTCTTCTTACCAACAGCTCCTTGCCTAAATCCTATCTGCAGCTTCTGGCTGCCTCAGTCATACAAATACTTGTCAAGAAGTGTTAGTTCAAGATGGAACTGTGTTTATGATTTGAAGTCTGCATGGAAGGATAAGCAATAGTTAACTCTAAAAATACTCCATGAATACATCATCATTGCTAATGCTTCTCTTGATCTGTGCAAAGCCCCCTGATTTCCATATTACTAGAGAAGGAGATAAGTGAAGTACATCCAAAGAGATTTATCCAAGTCTGTAGCAGAAGATAGGAAAAAAAGACTCAACCCCTTCTCATTTTCATGATCTGTAGCAGAGGTGTAGGGAAACCACACTTCCTACAAAGACTGCTTTCTGCTCGGGAAAATGGCCTTTGTCCCAAAGGTCTTACTTACAGAAACCATACTTATCTCTTCTCACTTAGGGGAGTTACTTCCTAGGGAAAAAAAAAAAATAAAAAGGTGTTAGTATTTCTCAATTGCAAGCAATCTAAAACTTCTTAATTTAGGTAGCCACAGTGTGACTGCTTCCAGCTGAGCTGACTCAAGTTGCAAGCTGGGTGGAAGACATCCTGTTTGAGTTGGACATGGATGTCCATGAAGGAGAGATCAGGGTTGTGAGAGAACAGGGAGCTACAGATGAGAATGGTGTAATGCAAAAAGAGCTCAGGCCTGATGAGTTCCGGTACAATTTCAACTGCCATATCTTCTTCACCAAAGTCAAGGTGGTTCTCACAGCATCTGGACCTCTTCTCCACCTTACCACCCAAAATGTCAGAAGCAGCTCATCTGTAGATCCAGTATTGGAATCATGGTAGGGAGAGGAGCAATACTGCTGCATGCAGTTGGGTCATGGTTGCAGGTTCTCCTCCCTTTGAACAGATTAGTTCTGCAGTCCTTCTCATGTCACATGTCCTACCATACGCCACTTGGTCCCTCCAACCCAAAATATTTTATGGTTCTATGATATCCCTGACTATAAGAAAGATGGAGACACCATCAGCCACCCTGGAAGTGTATTTGTTAACTGATATGTAGACCCCAGTATCATTAGAAGAAGTTTAACTCTGAATAGGTCTCATGTATCTCTGCAAATATGGCAGGAAATTTCAAGGCACCTTGTCCATACATTTGCTACAGCCAGTAATCACAGTTATTCAAATCACTCAAAATACCTATTTCTTTCTTTTTTATTTTTTTTTCCCTACAAAAAATGCCTGAGCTGAAAAACCAATACATTACAGGGATCTGATGGATTGCTGAGTGTTTATGGAATGTCACCTAAAATAACTCACAGCAAACAGGGGTTTGCCTGTTTGTGTGGTGCAGTAGAAATTACTTACACTTTATTGCACTGCTATAAGATAAAAATGACAATTATTTAAACTAAATAAAAGCTTTAAATCAGTTAACATTTTCATTTCTTTCTTGGCATTATTATGTTGGGTTTTGGGTTTTTTTTAAGAGCAAAATGTTTAAAGCATCCAAACTGGATTGTTTATTCATTATTTCAGAGAATGAGGAATTGTATTTTGAGGGCATGTGAAGGAAATCTGTTCATGAACTAGTATTAGGTGAGATGGACGTACATACCTCTCTCCTCTGGTAAAAGGTATAAGTTTCATCTCTAAACCTGAAATTGCAGCTTGATGTCTTTAAGCACAAATTTGTTTAAATACTGTCTGTGGAAGAGATTTTTACTTTTAAATATTCAGAGCTTCAGCATTTCCATAAATTTACACACACGCAAGGAAAAAAAAATTAAAAAGGAATGGTTTAGAGGGAACATTTGGGCATTTTGCTTAGATGTTGCAATCCTAGAAATGCCAAGTGGTATAAAAGGGGAAGCCGGGGAAAGTCAGATTTCACAGAAAGGAAGATGACGTTGAGAATGTGATTTTCAAAGAAGTACTCCTCTAACTGCCAAGCCTGTGGAAAAAGATGTGTTCGACCAGAAACAGGGTCTGCTCAGAGCCAGAAGAGCTTTCCCCTTACAGCTCCACTCACCTCCAAATCACCCTACCTGTTTTTTTCCGGTCCATCCCACCCATACCTCTTAACAAGCACCCTTAAATTCTCTTTACATCTCCCTGTCTCTAGGTAGGAGTTTCCAGGGCAGCTACACAGACATAAAGGTCTGCTGAGACTGCAGGCCAGCCTAGTCTTTGGGGGTTTTGTTTGCACTGCACCAACCACATTGGAGGAACTTACAGGTATTTTTGAAACTAAAAATAATTCAAGAGACATAATGGTATGATAATTATTAAGTGCAAAGTCAGATTTCATCTCCAGCCTTTTGCTTCATTTAGTAATAGTGGTATTTAACTTATATACAATTTCTGTCTAAAGTGGGATTGTTAAAAACATAGAAAAAAAATATTTCTACAAATATCCTCCTTTTAAACCACCAAGTTTGAGTCACAAGGCAGTTCATTTTTAGATTGCCCAGGTTCTTAGCCTAGAATGTTTCTCGCTTCTTACAAAACAGCATTTACTGCATCTGTGAAATAATTTTGCACATCCAGAGAGGTGCTATGATGAGTATCAGTGCACTGTTCTTTTACATGGTGCTAGCAACAGATGGAATCTCCTGGTAAAAGACTAAAAACCTGTATGATCAGCATAGATGTTAAACCATTATCATGATGCTCTGCAGAAATGGCTTTGATACTTTGGGAGGATGATTGCTGCTGTTGGGATAATATAATTATATTGTTCCAGGAGTGGATCAGGAGGTGGTAGGCACTGTACAAACACAGGGCAGCAAAGAGTCTGCATCTCTCAGAACACTACAGTGCAGGTGCAAGACAAGAGAGAACAGGCAACAAAGCAAAAAAAAAAAGCAAAAAAAAAAAGCAAAAAAAAAAAGCAGAAGGACACATGGAGACATCCTGGGATCCCAGTTAAGGCTCCTGAAACATCAGCAGTCACTGTATGAAGCCTCATTTGTTTTGTCTTTAGGGATTTAGGTTTGAAAGTAATATGGAGATAAGCTGATTTTGATAACCTCAACAAGACAGACATTGAGGTGCTGGAATGTGTCCCAAGAAGAGCAACAGAGCTGGAAAAGGTCAGAGTACAAACCTCCTGAGGAGCCGCTGAGGGACCTAGGGTAGTTGAGCCTGGAGAAAAGGAGGCTCATGGGAGACCTTCTCGCTCTCTACAACTCCCTGACAGGAGGTTGGGACCAGGTGGGGGGTCAGCCTTTTTTCCCAGGTAGCAAGTGATAGGATGAGAGGAAACAACCTTGAGTAGTGCCAGGGGTCAACTTCACTGAAATGGTTGTCAAGCCCTGGAATAGGCTGCCCAAGAAAGTGGGGAAATCACCATCCCTGGAAGGATTTAAAAGTCATGCATATGTGGTGCTGAGGGACATAGTTCAGAGGTGGGTTTGGCATTAGTAGGTTAGCAGTTGAACTCAATGGTCTTAAAGGTCTTTTCTAACCTCAATGATTCTATGATTCTATCATAACAGCAGGCTGTCTTCTTGCACATAGAAGTAATTAGAAAGCAAACTGATGATGTCATGGAAATTCCTGATATCTGTTTTCAGCCCTAACTGAGGAAGGATATGGGATTATGAAAACTTTTTTGGGGGGATAAAATTGTTCTTAGGCTGTAGCTAATTGATTTGCTAAAGCCAGGACACCTACTTAGGCATTTTGAAAGAAAAAAAAAAAAAAAAAAGAGTTGTTTTAGACATTCTCAGATAGAAAAGTTTGATTTCAGGTCTCTATATCCAGGATGAAACATTTCCATCTTAAGTGGAAATGAAACAGAGTGTCAGGCTGAGTTATCTCAGAGAAATTTTATTTTCAAGTCCCTTTGCCTCTGATTTGTCTTGTACGCTATCCAGTAAGTACTACCCATCATTGTTTCTCCCTGAGTCACTGCAATTTTCCATGAGCCTTATGGGTCCATGTATGAGCTTTTCAAAAGCCAGATAAAGCAGAAGGGAATACATGTGGGGTTTGCTACAGAGATGCCTCTCCTGGTGTTCCTGGTCAGTTCATTGTGAGTTCCATGACTTAGGTTGAAAATGGGATTCAGTTGTGAATTTTTTCAGGCCTTTTCTGTTTAGACTTGTCCACAAAAATCCATTATAATAATGGTTTTCATTTTGCAGAGCAAGTATAGCTGTGTGTTTAAGACATCTGAGAGAGTACAAGGCCCATTCCAGCTCCCATGGATGGCAGATTTCACAAACCAGCTATGAAAACTACTCTTCATCTTTGACCCCCTCCTCCTCTTTTAGCCTCTATGGAGTCACCCCAAGGGAACTCCTCTTAACAGACCTAATGATTAGGGCAAGGCCAAAAGCAAAAGGATTTGTCAAATTCTCTGACTTCAAAGTACTGAGATATCAAAGGAACAGAAGTACCTACAGACATAAAGACAACTTCTGATGAGGTCTCTGGGGGCTACATATTTATCTTTGTCTTTGCTTCACTCCCTAACAAAGAAAATCTATATGTGTTGTGAACCTGTTAACCCAGAGCTGTTTTCCAGAATGCTAATACAAGAGATTTCCAGGCTCTTTGAAGAGGAGATGAGAGTCATTGTCTTGACAGCAAGATAAATCCAAGCGCCCACCCTCTGGAAAGGCAGGAGTCAGGTAAAGCTGGATGTTGGTCTGACCTGTGTCCCACCATGTCTGCAAGTCATGAATAACCATAAGAATATAGATAAGAATATCTGTACAGGATCAGTGTAAAGCCCCCCTAAACTCACATCCAATATCCCCAAGCATTAACAGTATGCGCTTAGGAAAATCTGTAAGAAGACTGTGAATATGTAGTGATACATTTCCCTGAAACACTTAGCCCGTGTTGGAAGATCTGTGGTCCAGGGTTTTTTGACACAGATGTGGGATTTTTTTTTGTTTTAGAACCCTGTATAGCTCTTGCCTTACTCCCCCATGAATTTATCCTATTAGATTTTAAGCACTTTAAGTGTATGCAATATTCTGTGGCAGGAATTTCACAGTTTTGCTATGCTCTGGGTGAAGAAATGGTCAACTTGTGCCAGAGGCAATGTCTTTGTGTAATAACTCTGGATGTAATTTTTAGGCCCGAGGGTTCACCTGTGCTTTCTGACATAAAGGGAGCACTAGCAGTGCTTGGATACTCCTCCTTATTTATTCCTGCTTTTGTGCTGGAGTCTGGATGCTTAACCATGGATCAAAGCTCTGTTGTGCTATGCACTGTGTAAACACAAAAGGTTTCTCCTATATCAGAACACCACACCAGTGTGTCTACAGGACTTCTCATCAGCATTGCTCCAAAGGCTGGGAAAAAGAGCTCTTCAAAAAAGATGGCTTAACAGAAAATGGGGGAATCATCTGCTTAAGGTGACCCAGCAGAGTCAGGAATAAACCAGAGGAGTTTCCTCTCCACCAGCCTTCCCTGTCCCCACAGAGAGTCCACAGTGATTCTGATTTACCCTTATGAACAAAGAAACATCAAGTTTGGGAGCCCTCCAGTCTCACCTTGTCACATCAGTTCATGCACTCTCAGACAATTCATCATTTCCCGGAGCATGCAATTTCTCAGTCTGGAGTGGGTTATTAATATTGACATCCCAATTAATAAGTAACACCCAGCAATAAATAATAAATGAAAGAAAAATAAAAATCAAGAAGCAATTATTATTTGTTTATCTGCATTAAATCAGATACTTGGAATTGAAGATGCACACATGCACATATATTATTAGTATATATTAAAATCAATCATCACAAGAAGAGGGCTACAAGGGAACCAAGGAAAAATGTTATTTAATATGAATTTGGTCAGTTTGTGTAGATTAAAAATTCCTTTTCATGTATCGCTAGCGATGAGGTTCAATAAATGACCCTTCTTAGCATTGACATCTCTGAAACTATAACTCAGTCTCCACATGTTATGGTTTCTCTAGGGTAAGTGACTCAGTTCTACTCTTCAGAATACTTCAGATGGTTCAGTCTGGTTTTTTTGTTTGGTTGGTTTTGGTGGTTTTTGTGTTTGGGGTTTGTTTTTTTTTTTTGGTTGTTGTTGTGGGTTTTTTGTGTGTGTGTGTGTTTTGTTTGGGGTCTTTTTTTTTTTTTGGTGTGTCTTCTAGTAGATGGCAAAGTATTTCTGTGATCAGGATTTTTCTTTGCATCTAAACTTATCATTGTCAAGATAGACACAACATTCCTCTAGGGTAGATAAATGCATTAATACTTGTCAGGCCATTTTAATCTGCAGGGCAGATGCCCAGTGATGTATGAAACTGGACCTTTCTTCTTGTTTCTCAAAAAAAATTAATAAATTATTGTGTATCATTGCAACTGTCGGGGATATAAAGCCATGTATGCACACCTTGATTTCTCCAGAGAATATGGGGCAGTATTTCAGACCAAAGCTGACTCACATCTGTCTGTACCTGAGAACTGGTGGTAGATTATTCATTTGATTACAACTGTCCTTGATCACTGCAAGACAACTTTCTCTGTTATCCAGGCAAAAAAATTTTCAAACATTATATGCCAAACTGGAGCAGTGAAACTCTCCATTTGTTTTTTGATGGCTACAGTGCAGAATTAGTAAGAAATAAATGTAAAATCGGACTGGATTCTGTGCTATAAAACTATCTATAAAACTATACACTGTGGGCTCAGCTTAGTTCTTTCTGCAGGGTTGATTCAAAACGAGGAAGTGCAGAGCAGACAGCTTAGACATTTCTAATAGGGAATGGTCATTAGTGCCTTTCTCTTTTGGCGGACAATTAACCTCTCACTTTATGGCAGGTAAAGATGGTCATACTTGAACTCAGCCAGAAAACCTGCCTTGTATTAAATGGGGAAAATAAATCCTACAGATTATAGAACAAAATAACCAGGGTGAGTGAAGATCTGAGAGGAATTGCTCTGTTAAATGATGCTGGGTGCCAACCAGAGAAGACTTCTGAACACCTTAGAAAGAAAATTTGGGTTTCTTCCTTTACCCACTTTCAGCATTGTCTGAAGCATATTTGAGTCATGAATACTCATGAGCAAAGCTCCTAGTCTTTGCAGCCTGTCTGACAGAAGAAACCATTGAATCTTGGTTTAAAAGCTGCATCTACTTTAAGTTCAAAGGGACCAGGGTGTTCATCTTGTGTCTGTGACATGAGCAGGGTTAGCCAGGATTGGTCTGGAGCAGAGACATCATGCAAGACAGTAGCATAAATATATCTCTTTAGCATACAGTACTTATCTGAGAGGTAAAAGCAACACCAAGCTCTTTGCCATACCTTTGCACTCATTCATGACTGGAAGAATCCACCTCCTGAGTTTCATGGTCCTCCACTCATCAGTAGACGATGCTAACAAAAATTCCTCTCTGCAACTAAATCCAGTAATACCATCGACACTATCAGTGTCTGTTTGATAACATTCAGGATCCTCACTGTCAGCCTGGAAGTCTAAGACCACTGCAGCTGTGACAAATGTCAATACAGTCCCAGCTTGTGCTCTGCCCTCTGTGACCTATCCTTGCCTAGACTTAGCTATTACCCAATTTTTGGTAGTTACCAGGTGGCAAACTGAAGAAACAGGATAAGATGTTTTGCATATGGGATGCATTTCCAGTGAGGGTGGTGAAACATTGGAACAGATTGCCCAGAAAGAGGCCTCATCCCTGAATGCATTCCAGGTCAGGTTGGATAGGGTCTGAGCAACCTTCTCTAGCTGATGTCCCTGCTCACTGAAGGAAGGTTGGACTAGATAACTTTTAAAGGTCCCTTCCAACCCAGACCATTCTATGATTCTGTGATCTGTGACCTGAAAGGAGCAGTGGTTAATTGTCACTGGGTAGACAGCTGGTTATGGGAACCTAAAATCATTTGCAACCCTCTCCTGAATAATTGAGTAGCTCAAATTCATGGAGGCTGCCTAAATATCAAAATTTGGGCTTTTGTGCAGAGGCAGGCAGGCACGTTTACTGGGGAAGAAAGCTTTGAGCGCTCTGAGACCAGTTTCTGTGGAAGGCTGAAAATGAGAAGATGGCCAACCTCCTCCAGAGATTCCCTTCTTAATCCTTTTCTTTATCAGGAATATGTTTCTTATCAGTTCTCTATCGGGACATCAGTAAAGAGGGGATAGCTCTAAGCTCCAAACAATCCAGGCTTGAAATGCATCCAGTCCACAACAGCTCTGCAGTCTATTGTGTCACTTAGGGCCTAACCTGCACCTTCCTCCAAGCTCTTAAGCTCTCCTTTGCCTCTTGCTTTTCTTCTCCACCAGCTAGAACAAGGCTAGGGGCATAATAGCAGTTTGATATTTCTACATCATCTTTCTCCATAGAAGGACTCTCCCTTCTCCCTACTATAAATTTGGACCATCTGAAGAAATTGCTTGTCACTGCTGTTGAGGTACTTACTACCTTTGGGATGCAAGCCCCCTCAAATCCTTCACACAAAAGCATTTAAGAGAGGGACTTCAGTCTAGATCTCAGCTGAAACACAAGGGGAACTTTTCTTTCAACCTGCTGCTACTGCTAAGGTCAGTATTTGGACAGAAAACCAGCTCTGTGGTTGCTGTGGCATTTTACTGGCTGCACAAGGTTGTCTCCTGAGCTTGACCCCCCTGTCCTTGACATGCTTGTCACATCTACGTCTACTTAAAGCTGAGCCACATCAGAAAAAATGTGTTTTTTTCTGAAATATCTTCTCAGCTTTCAGCATCCTGCCTGCCTACCTCAAGGGACATAGATGTATATGATATCCTTAGACAGTCTTGGCTGACCTTGGGCAAGAAGGTGGAAAGCCCAGGGGTGCTTTGATGAGCCTGTGATATGATAGCAGGTGGGACCATTCCCCGTGGGGCAATATCCCTTTTCATGCATGAAAGAAAGTATCAGTTATACAACCTTCTAGTCTGAATTGCTCTGTGCCAGAATAGTATGACTAAGAACCATCTTACATTCCTTTTGCGAACACTATGTATATTTAGATCTGTATGTGCATATATCTGTCTATATCTATATCTATATCTATCTATATCACCTCTATCTCTATACCGCTATCTATACCTCTCTCTCTATATCTATATATATATAAAAATATATACAGGTTGAGGGAGGTTCTCCTCGCCCTGTACTCTGCCCTAGAGAGGCCATGTCTGGAGTATTGTGCCCTGTTCTAGGCTCCACATTCAGAGAGAAGGAACTACTGGAGAAAGTCCAGTAGATGCTCCAGAGATGCTGTGGGGACTGGAGCATCTTTGTGCTGAGGAAAGGCTGAGAGCCCTGGGGCTGTTCAGCTGATGAAGAGAAGCCTGAGAGGGGATCTGATCAAGGTTTAACAATATCTAAAAGGTGCGTGTCAACAGGATGGGTCCAGACTCTTTTCAGTGGTGCCCAGTGAAAGGATGGGAACAAACTGGAAGCCAGGAGGTTCCAACTGAACAGGAGGAAAATCTTTCATGTGAGTGTGTCGGGCTGCCAAGACAGGTTGTGGAGTCTCCTTCTCTGGAGAGATTCCAAACCTGCCTAGATGTGAACCTGGGCAACCTGGTTTGGGCGACCCTACTGGAGCAGGGGGGTTTGGATGACATGATCTCCAGAGGTCCTGTCCAACCCCAACCATTCAGCGATTCTGTGATCTACAGCTATATGCATGTGTGCATATATACTGCAACTAAGCTTTTTTTCATCTGAATGTATTGTTGATTCTGTTCTTTTAAACAATGTTGCAGACAGTCATTACTCAGACACTGAGCTTTCATCCCACACTTTGTGGAAGATCAGAACTTACTCTTCTTCAGGTGAAGGATATTATTGGAAAAAATCAGGACTTACAATATTCTACTTTTAATGCATGTCTTTTTTTCCTCCTTTCTCTCTCCTTCTTTGTAATAGGTATGGAGTTACAATCCTCTTAAATTCTTCAATGTTTCTAGACCCTCTTTTTGCAATGAGCTCAAGAGAAGGCAATTAGAAAGAAACCCAGCTCCCCCCAAGCCTCTCTGTCTTGTAAATCGTGACCTAGAAGTTGTCCCCTGGCACAGCAAACACATGACAGTATTCCTCTCTGCCCCAAATGCTATCCCAGAGCCTGGGAGGGCTAAAGTCCTACCCATAGCTAACCTCAGAAAAGGTTTCTCAGCAGTAAGTGTGTCTTTCATTTGGGAACTCCACTCCATGAATCCCTTTTTGACTAAAATAATTTGGAGAAAAAAATACAAGTCATCAGAGCGATGTTAAAGACAATGAGCTCTGTAAATAATGAGACAAGAAAATGTCCTTGAAGAGGCTCTCATCTGCTTGTACCTTACTGTAGCTTTAGCAGGAGTCATTGTGGTTTTAATTAACACCTTTCTGAGTGCAAAATCACCACATTGTTCTCAAAGACTGAGTGATATCCATCTGAGAGTCTCCAGACTGTTGTGTCTTCAGAGCCTTGTGTAATCCAGGGTTTCTTCCATTTGCTTGGACAGCAGGCTGTTAATATTGCACCGCTTGAAGCAGTGTGCCTGGTGGCAGCCCTTATCACACTGGTGCTTCCCATATATGCCTTGAGTATCAAGCACCCCAGGAGATGACCATACTTGCAAACAGTTGCTTTGCTGGATCGGTGCCTCTTCTCCTAAAATGCCAGCAGCACAGGAGGGGCTTTGTCCTCTGGATGCCCTAGCAAAATTTTAATGGCAGAAAAGAACATAAAGTGTGCAACCTACAGGAGGAATTTGAGTCTTTTTTGGAAACCAAGGGTGGGCAGTAAGATACAGATGCTGGTGGATCCTCAGTTGAACTCTAAGGGCTTTTCCTTTCAACAAATCCTCTTCTTATCTGCCATTTTCTTGCTTGGTCCATAAAGGGATTAGACACTTTGATGTTGGCCCTGCTGTCACCTGGGAGCTGGCTTACCCCTTATCCCTTTTGGTCCATGCTGTGGCTTTGCTGCAGAACACATCCCCTGACTCCCTGCCCTGCTCTGTGGTGTGGTAAGAAGTGCATTAGCCACAGGATGGTCCTTTCTGCCCATGCACAGGGTTTTAAACAGAATTAACACCTACAGTCCCCCAGATCCAGGCTGGATCTATCTCTGGACAGAAACAGGGCAAGTGTTTTTCAGACCTTCCAGGAATCAGCTCTTCACCTCCGTTTCCATAGGAAACAAGTTCAGACTGTGCCTTCTTATTCTGCTAGCAAGTCTAAATTGTTTTAAGTCAAACACCTTGTCTTTTTAAGGGCAATGTGTGTTTTCTCATTCATTTTCAGTAGATGCAGGATTTCACAAGTTGATTTTATCTTACGGTAGACTGAGTCATCTGTTCAAGATGATCTTAGAGATTATAACTTCTGAAGGGTGAAGAACTGATATAAACAGGGTCTCTTGGAAGCCAGATGTCAAATTAATCCAGGTGCAATAACCTTAACTCTGACCCTTTCCTATTTACCACAGTTCTCTAGATTTTGTGTTTAAGAACCATGGTATAAGATGTATTTGGTATGGATGATTGCCAGTCCAAGTGTGCTGTTTTATTTTTATTGCATTCTTAGCATAATAATAGATTCTGTTCAAAAGTAGTGATGTATGAACATAAAGATACCTTATTTGCCTACTAATGTTAGACAGGAAAAGTAATTTTTTGCGCAACATCTTTAATATTATCTCTTGACTTTTATTTTCTCCATTTAGATGTATGCACAGTAAACCTTGAAAGGCACTATTTATGGAGGTTGGTGCAATACTGTCACCATTACTGTAGAACCACGATTGTTCTGTGCATTGAAACAGGTTCTGTTTCTTCTTTTTTATTGTCCCTCTAGGACTTTGGAAAAGAAGTGCTGTGGTGTCTTTCAAGGGTCATGGATAAAGCTTGATACAAGAGAGGAGAAAGGGGTCATTTCCATGCTTGTGGGTTATATTTTTGAATTAATGGGCATCATGTGCATGATCCTCATCAACAGGAGATAACACTGTCCTATGAGGCAGTAGACTTGTCCTGACTGGGGACAGTAGAAAAGCAAGCCCTAATAATACACACATTTGTATGAGTAAATAAACCAGCCTGGGGACAATTTTATGGCTTCAGGACCAAATGATGCAGCATGGCTCACAGACATGGATGCAACCTCTCTTCCCTGTCCTTGTAAGACGGAACACTGGTCACTGTACCTCTTGAGAAGAGTCCCTAGCTTAGGCTATACCTAGATCATGGCAAAGAACACATGGACTATTAAATAGTGTGAATGATCACCACATATATTTTTGATATCAGCTTGTGCTCTAGCTTTTTTTCTTTACTATTAGAGACCAAATTGGTATTACAGAAGACTTTTTCATGTTCTGTTTTCCTGTGTTGGAGGTCTGGCATAATTTAGCCCCAGTAGGCTTGGTCTTTTAATCGCTAACGCACAGGTCAGCTATGAAAGCTCTGCCTACCCCAAGTGAAGGCACCAACCTGTTATTCAGTCTCCTGTGCAAAACAGGTGCTACCCAGTCACTAGAAAAACAATGTTTATGTGGAAGCAAATAGGAAAATGATTGTTACTGTAATGCTGGGAATAAAAGACAGAAGAAGTCTATTCTAGCGATGATGTAAGTAAATCGCTATGGCTTGTTTTGATATCACTGACATTTTTCATAAAGACTTTCTCCTAGGAGCCAAAGAGATGTGTCAGGAGAGAGTGAAGTGTGTACAAATGAAGCATAAATCTACACTCCAGAGGAATGCCAGAGGTGCCTATAATTTTGGTGTCGGGGTGGGGGGGAGGCAGTTCTGATGCAAAACGTGGAGGAGTGAATCCCAGGTTGACATGGTCTTTTAGCTCAAAAAATGATCGCAGTGATGCAGTCATGGAATAGCATCAGTGTGCACCCTTGAAAAATCATGACGCATGTGGAAAAGAGAGGATAATATTCTGATATAGCAGCATGCCTTCCTTCAGCTATGTTTCTAAAAATATTGCTTACAGGTCTGTTTTGGGAAAATAAAAATAATTAAAAAAAAAAAAAGCTTCATGTTTTAAAGTATTCTGTGAAACTGCAGATAGCAACCTGTTACTGATGTAGTCAAAGGTAATTAAGACATAAGGTATCATGTCAAAGGGAATCATGTCCTTGGATTCATACCCACATTAGTTTAAAATATGGTTGTCCAGTTTCTCAGAGATTTTTTTTTCCCAATTTTTTACTTGTACACCAAAAATAACTTAAATATCTTTATGAACCTGTCTCTTCATTTGATACCTTTGAGCAGTAATTTTCAGCCTGTTTGTCCGTATATTTTTCTGAAGCAGATATCTGAAGGTAACCCAGAAAACAAAGTCCCAGGAGGCCAACCTTAACTGCAAATATCAGCTGCTTCCTCTTGGAAAATATTTAGTGGCTTGTTAACTGGAAAACATTAAACTGCCCCCAGGCAATGTGAAAGGTGAGCACTGCTCTCCACACCCTCCTGTTAACCCCACCACTAAGAGCAGTGGGGAATCACACCTTGAAGACTGCAAAACCCAAATTAACTTTTGCTTATTCTACAGAAGATACTTTGAGTTCTGTTTCCTTCAGTGCAAATCCAGGCACAAATGCCCCAGGCAGAGAGGCTGCTGTCACATCCCTTGGGAGACTTTGCTGTGGTCTAGAAGAGCCTTAGTCCTTCTGGTGAGTCAGAGCTTGCTCCACCAGACATGGCTGGGGGCAGTTACAGTCACCTATCATGGGAAGAGCATTTCCCATGGAAATGTGTCCATTCTGGGCTTATGACACAGAGTAGTGAGCAATGGTAGTGTTAAGTCATCAGAACGTTCTCTGTCCTTTCCTGGATTGCAGGACTGGCTATTGTTAGCAGTGTGGTAAGTTCTCCATGCTAGTGCTGGTCTCCTAACTCATCCCCTTTGGACATGGTTCAATCTTCTTTTAAGAAAAACCATGCTGAGACCACTGCATAAATACTGACAGGTTGCTGGCTTCTTTTAAAAAGGAGATATGAACTTTGTGGTTTTTTTTTTTTTTTCTTCCATTTAAATAGGAGATATGAACCTTTTTTTTTTTTTTTTTTTTTTCTTGTCGTCATGATCTGCAGCCCACAGAATGGAAGCTATTGGGGTAATTGGGAGCAGATACCAACTTCCCAGCACATCCCAACGGGCACCAGCTCTAACAAAGAGAAGCACAAGAGAGTGACTCAGGGCTAGAACCTTGCTTTTCTCTGACTCATTTTGTTCTTTCTCATGTTATTATCCTCCCCTTGCCTTTAAAACCAACCTTGTCCTGGCACACAATGGACAATTTCTTGTTGATTCACCTTTTTATAGAGAATCTACAGCAAAGAGTGGCATAGGAAGGCTTAAAAAGATCCTTTAACCACTTTTCCACATCAGCGTCTAGCATCATGCTGCAAAAGGAGACCCAGTGGACACAAATCTGTAAAAGATGCCCTTCAAAAAGCCTGGAATTATGTAAATAACAGGTGAAGGATCATTCACACAGGAGGCTGCAAGAATTCAGAAATATTTTTCATTTCTAAAGGCAACTTTTTTAAAGCCCCCTCAAAGGTAGTTAAACCTGGAAGAAAGAAAAGCCAATTTTTTGTCATTTTGTCTGCTGAGCCTTGATTTTTTTTTTTCCCTTTTTAATAAAAGTGAAAATAATTTTTGCTAAGATGTGCAAGGAGAGGGCAGGGCCTTGGCCTGAAGCGAGCACACCATAAGAAACTACTGTATACGGCATGAGAAATTGTTGAACATAAATTCAGAGAGTGTGAAGCTGACAAAAGCTACAGATACCACCATGAGGAATGGACAGATTTCACAGATGTTTGAGGAGGAGTTATGCGAGAAATGGCCAAACTTCAAATTAATTAAAGAGAGCACTGGGGACCTTATGGGCAGTAAAATTTTGCAAGGCTGACGGTGCTGCTATAACTGCTTCAGAAATGCCAATTTCTGGGATGGATATAGAAGAACCAAGAGAGAAAAAAAAGTAGTTGGGAAAGGTATTTACTTGGGAAAAAAACAAGGGCAGAGAAAGGAGGGGTTCAAAGAGAGAGAGAGGAAGCAGCAGCACAAGGAAATTGAGAGGAAAAGGAATAGCAAGAACTGGTCAAGTGCAAGCAAACTGCTGGTCAGTGCAATTGTCCAGCAGCCCCACTTCTTACCACTATAATCTGATCATCTTATTACATTCCTTTCTTGAGGCTGCACATACACCCTGTTGTGTGTGAAGGGAAGTGATTCATTAGGAAGCCTCAAGCTGTACTAACCAGTGAGTTGGATGAGAGGCCTGGGTGCCAGGAACTGGAGAAAGGACACAAGGCCCATATCCCCTGGGAAGACCACACAGACCATGTTGGGTGGGTGTCTTTGTCTGAACTGGGTGCCCTAGATCCCTGTGTAGTCCACTGATAGACAGTTTGTGGAGTCAGTGGAGCACAGAGATGATTATTCTGGGACCTGCAATGATCATCTAGTCCAACTGCCTGACCAGGGCCGACCAAAAGTTAAAGCACATTCTTAAGGGCATTGCCCAGATGCCTCTTAAAAACTGACAGTCTTGAGGCATCATCTACCTCTCTAGGAAGCTTGTTCTAGTGTTCCTAATTTCCAGTCTAAACCTTCTCTGATGCAGCTTTGAACAATTACATCCTGATCCCTCAGAGAGAATCACTGTTTTGCCACCTCCTTTTCCATTCTGCATACAACATTTGCTGCAGTGAAGACCTTTCTTGTAGCAGATCCCACATATTCCACCTAGTGCAAAGCAATGTCACGTGGACTTACCAGCTCCATTTTCTAGTGCAACCATACCACATAGAAGCACAAACTTTCAGCCACATTCCGTCCTCGACTTGGTGTCCATCTAGGCATGGCTAGAAATAGGTTTTTGGAAAATATCCCATCAGCATCAGCTCTCCCTGATAACTACAGGATGATGCAACATCTGAGTATGCTGGTATATATCCTTTTGAAAATATCCAGTTTTAGGAAATGGAGGTGGATTGCTTATGCAATTCTTGAATCGCTGTGGAATACAGTACTGCCTACACAGTTAAAAGGTTCTCATATTTTCAAGCAGGAACTTGGCTCCCTTGTACCCAGGAATTTGCATGATAATGCAATTGTTAGTTATTTTCTCAAGGTTTCCTTTACTTAGATAAACTTCAGACAATTAGAAAAGAATGATTAATTAGCCAAACTAATTAGACTAGAGATCTCCAGTTTCAGTGCAGAGCTAGAGGGCTCATTAAAGAAAAAGACTTAAAAGACACCAGAAAAAAACTAAACCAAACCAAACCGACTGACCAACCAACCAACCAAAAAACCTCAAACAATGAATGAGGAAGAATGTTAACCCTTAAAGAGCTTTTACTTTTCCATCCAAAGTTGGAAACAGACCCACTTTCTGAAGAAAGCATTAACACAGGGGATGTCTAAGTCCACGCTGGAATATTTTTGACAAGGGCTGCTTAGTGGACAGGTTTCCCATGGAAAATAAAACAGCACTGTTTCAATAGTTTATGTTTTCCCATGGAAAAGGAGGGAGAGGAATAGGCTGCAGGATGCTGGATGAGAATGCATCAATTTCTTGTAAAGGTCCAGAGAGGACCTCACATATCATATCAACATAAAGAAAAAAGGCTTTTCCTTTCTCTGTGAAATTGAGGGAGGCAAGCAGGTCATTCCTAGTCAGCTGGGCACGATGTCTCCACTGTTCAACCAAATATATGATGAGACATAACTCAGTCATTCCAGGTTGTTCCTGGCTCTCTCCTTTGCTGCCTTTGTCACTCCAACCATTGTCACACCACAGAATCACCAGAGCATT
The DNA here is from genome assembly GCA_033439905.1 of Ceryle rudis. Classification (NCBI taxonomy): domain Eukaryota; kingdom Metazoa; phylum Chordata; class Aves; order Coraciiformes; family Cerylidae; genus Ceryle; species Ceryle rudis. The sequence continues at coordinate 5,958 of JAAGNO010021355.1, read as the reverse complement.
TGCTGTCTGCATCATGCCCTTTTGCTGACACACAACCCCAGCTCAATGTTAACAGTTTTGCATGGCATTGTGCAGCAAGCATATATATTTCTTTAAAAAAATCTACTGTGCTTTGTACTGAAGTGCCAAGGGAACAACATATTGATTTACACAAAGCCCAGTAATTCACAGAGAAAAATAAACAGACTGAACCTTTGCCTTGTGCTTATGATTGTTATGCTGGTGTTTTCTTTTCTCTTAGATGTATTAAGCCTTCTTTTGAAAAACAGAAAAGGTAAGAAAGGGGGAAAAGTGGTCCAGAGATTAATAACATGCTTTGTTGTGCTGCTGTTGCATCCTTTTCTCTCATCTGCTTACAAAAAAAAAGGTGACGCACAATGAAAGGGCTGGCCCTTATATAACACCTTATATCTTGGAAAATACTCCACTAGCTACGTGCAAAGCCAAAATAAGCCTAATTCTTAATTCTGCCCTACTGAAAGGGACACACATCTCACTGACGTAAGTACCAGCTGCGTAGAATTTTGTCTTGTCTCCGGGGGCCCTGTAAAATTGGATCCAGCTCTGGGGAGGTGGGTGGGAGCTGCTTGGATGAGCACAGCAACAAAGCCTGAGTGCTAAAGAGGGTATAAAAATGTTCAAAGGAGGCAAAATTGTAGAAGGGAAATTGGGGCTTTGTAGAATTACTGGAACTGTGCCAGTCAGGGCCGGATATGGTGGTAAATTTGCCCAGTTTTGTTTAAATGTGTTCATAATGGCCACAACTTATGAGGCTTTTTCTACTTTATATTACTGTGGGAGAAGCAGTATTGGCCATCTCAGTTATGTTAATTGCAGTGCAAGTTATTAACACCATACCCATGTAGATCACCTCATGGTGCCTTCTTTTAGAAATGGTCCTGGTCATTTCTTCACCTTATTAGATGTAAAATATAAATATTGATCTGTGAGTTAACTAGCGCCTGGGCACTGATCCATGCAGTTGAATGTGTTTCCATGATGGATGGGACAAAATATTATTGATGAGGTTATTTTAAAGGATAACACATATCTACCAAGCCCAAACTCACAGTTTGTGAAGCAATGGTGATGAACCAGATAGCAATTGCAGTGCAAGATGCCTGAAACCACCAGACGTCTTACAGTGAACGATACTCATGCGCTTTTCAAACGCTAATGATTCAAACCTCAAAATGAGATGTACAAGTAATGTTACATTATCCTAGCAGTAGGGAAACTGAGGCAAGGAGCCAAATGGCTTATTTGGCACTTGAATCCTCTATTTGGAAGGGGGAAAAAAAATCAATGGCTATGACTATGAATAAAATACATCTTGTTTTACATGAACTAGGGAATGTGTTTTACAGTCTTGCAAATTAGAAAAACTCCAAACCTCAAAAACTAGAAGTAATAGAGAGATCTTAGAATCTTGTCAACTTGCTAGATCTACCCTGTCTCACTGCTTTATGCATGGTCAGCTCCTGTTAGAAAACAATTTTCTTTACAATAAACCACAACTACTAAGTCCTCTACTTCCTTTGTTTCAGTTCTGAACTACAATTTAACTCATTGTAAAATATTCAGACTTGAATAAATGATTTCCAGGGATAGAGAATCAATGGGCACTATAAGTAAAGTCTTCAACTATTTATTCTTTGACATTTTGCTTTTATAAAAATAAAATAGACAAGCCCTATCTTGATTTGACTTTCAGATGTTTGTTATGTCTTTATTTGTAAAACTGAGGAGCCCATTACCTTCCCAGTACCTCTCATCCTTCCTGTGAAATCAGTGTTGGATGAGGTGGGTGCTTGGCCTCATAGGGAACAGACTGGGAATGGAGACAGGAATTGATTGTTGCGGGAAGCACAAGTGTACAGGTATGGGGCAAATACCCACTATACTTTCTCTGATCCCCTCTGACATATACTGCAAACTCAATACAAATAGGATTAATTTTTCCTCTTAAGGTTGTATGTAAAATGAACTGTGAACCAACATTGAACAAATATAATCCCACTTCACAGAATCACAGAATGGTAGGGGTTGAAAGAGACCTTCAGAGATCACCTTGTCCAACCACCCTGCCAAAGAAGAGTCATTCAGAGCAGGGTGCCCAGGATGGCATTGTCCAGGCGGGTTTGGAATCTCTCTAGAGAAGGAGACTCCACAACCCCTCTGGAAAGCCCAGTCCAGACCTCCATCACCCTCACAGGAAAAATGTGTCTCTTCATGTTCAAATGGAACTTCCTGTGTTCTAGTTTGAGCTCATTGCCTCTTGTCCTGTTACTGAGCACCACTGAAAAGAGCTTGGCCTCATCCTCTTGCCCTCTGTCCTTTAGCTATTGATCAGCATTGATCAGATCCCTTCTCAGTCTTCTCTTCTCCAGGCTAAACAGTCCCAGGGCTCTCAGCCTTTCCTCAACACAGAGATGTTCCAGTCCCCTCAGCATCTTCAGAGCCTCTGCTGGTAGTTGCCTCCTGTAGTTCCTTCTCTCTCTTGATTTGGGTAGGCCAGGACTGGACACAATACTCCAGAGATGGCCTTGCTAGGTCAGAGTAGATGGGGAGGACTGCCTCCCTCCACCTGCTGGCCATGCTCTTCTTAATTCACCCAAAGTGCATTTCAGCCTATTTTTAAGTGGTGCTGAGCTAGCATATAAATGAGTCACCAAAAATCAACAGGAAATTACAGCCTGGAATGTGAATCATTTGTTGATTCCACAAACGTATGCCAGGGAAAAGTGAGAAGTTTTGGAGAGGAGTGTGGATCTGACTGAATGATGTCAGAGAATGAAGCAGATAGAGAAGTTAAGGCCACCTTTTTTTTTTTTTTTGGATGCACACAGCCTGGTTACAAATCATACTACAACATACATAAAAGGTATTTTGCATGCTTTGCCCTAGAAAAATGGAGAAACCAGTGGAGATGGGTAATGTGACAATGGTGCTGCTGCCTCCAACCAGGCAAAAAAACACCACTTCCCCCTTGACTGAGGAGACTGAGGAAGTGTCATCTATGTGTAATAAAGACTTTATTTCATAATTCAAGATCATCAGTACCTCATGTCAAGACTGGTGCAACACTCTAACACTCCAACTTGCATATGAGATAGAAAATATACTGTATTTTCAAAGGAATAAAACAAGATGAAAACTTTTTTTTTTTTTCCCCTAAACACTGATGATTCTTCACAAGTAATAGAAAAATTACACCAAAAAATAATTGCAGGCAATTTGGGAAAAATCTACTAATTTTGCTTCCTATTTCTTTTCAAGGGAAAAAGAGTGGCATTTTTTTGTGTGTGTGTGTGTGAATAAACTGTCATTTTGATGTGAAAAAGTTTAGAAGAAATTAAAAAGATTACCTCTAATATTAAACACAGGTTTAATCTACTTATCACCAAAGGTGGCAATTATCCTTTTTCATCATGGCAGAAGTGTCAAAATGGGATCAGGCCCTTGGGAGACTTAGCCACATTTTTTGTCTGCTTTATATTTGTTTGCTTTTGTTGCTGCACCACAGATTTTCTTGCATCTGGACTCAGCATCTACTGTTCCTATTTGTCTGGAAGCAGTAAGAAGAATAAAGTCCAGTTCCCTAACACCTGGAGAGATACAATGAAGTACGAACTGGTGACAGGAAGGCAGGTAGGAAGGAGAAGTTTGCATGAATTATATTATCTTTTTCAACAGAAATGTGCTCAGGAAATGGATTTCATAAGTGTATTTATGGAAATGTGACTTTTTTCTTATTGTGCTGGATGTTTTTTTTTCCTTTGCAAAACTGAACAAGGCTACCTCTGAAGGCAAATGAACAAATAACAGGGCAGAATGTTATGTGTTGCTTAAGTGTCCATTGATCTGACAACAAGGACAACAATTATCACTCTGGCTAGACAAAGATTTCTGATCATACAGCATGTTGTTTCCCTTTCCTAGAATGAATGACAATAGAACAAAATAAACCTCCATAGCAAAGAAGCTGGATGCAGTGTACTGTGTCCAAGGTAATGAAGCCAGATCTGGGCAAATGAACTCAACTACATTGAGAAGGATATTAATTTTAGCATGAGATGGCTGGCTAACTCTCAATTTACCAACTCTATCAAAGCTGCCTTAAGAATTTTTACACTGTATTTCATCATGGCGATCTGCTATGCTTGAAAACCCCCGTCAACCAAGCAAACCACTGGAAAATGGAACAACTCTACAGGCTGAAAATCATGCTTCAGCATGACTAACAAACCATCTGTAAGAAACAAGCAAATGAATTTCCCAAGAAACATGATTAGATAAGAAGTTACTATTTATATTTCATCACAGTTCCAGCTAAGAATTAATAATCATTCTTAATGATTTACCAATAATAGCCAAGTTATTACAGAGGAGATATGGTTCATGGCAAGACTTCAGAACTTTGGAATAACCTGTCCTGACACAATAAAGCATTTCAGGAGTCTAGTGTGGATGTGTTTTTACTTCTCAGTATGTCATAGTATTAATTGTTCCCTTCATATTACTGGTGTCCCAAAGGAAGACTACTAACCAAAATCACCTCTTTTATCTTAATTAAGACATCCCAAGCAAAATAATTCATTTAAATGCCTAAAAAGAAAACAAAACAAAACAAAACAAAACCCAAACACAAACATGCACAAAAAAAAACCCAAAACCAAAAACAAACCCCCCCACACACACAAAAAAAAACCCCACAACAAACCCAATATTGACAAAGCTTTTAAGATTGTTGTCCTACATCAGCAATACAGTCTGTCTTGTGCCAGACAGCAATGACACAGTGAAGATGTTTACGATTTAAAAATGCCATTGACTTAAATATCACAAGAAGAGCAGCTTCATTGTTCCTTGATCCAGCTTAGAAGAGCTAAAGGGTGAATAATTTTGTCCTTTCCAGAGGGGAGTGAGACTCATAGTGGAGAACAAGAAGTACCTTAGGATTCAGAGAAACTTTTCTCCCTCTCTATCTATTTGTGGAAGAGTATTCAGACATTTTAAAGATGAAAGCATGAATGAAGTGGATTAGTGGAGGGGTTCATGGGCCTAAGTGATATGAGCTAACAATGGGACAAGAAAGTTATTTTAGCAAAAAAAAATCCTGATTAAATGAATGGAGAGAGCAGGATTTGAAGACCTGAATTCTACCTTTTGTAAATGCATCAATTTTGATTCCACATTGAAATAACTTCTGTCATTTGTATGTTCATGTTAACTTCAAACAATTGCATCCTGTAAATTTCATATATTAATGTGTAGAGAAAGGGCATTTGCAGTGAGCAACAGCACTTCTCCTTATTAAAAATTTCAGAGTGAAATTATGTTTCAAATCAAGGTGTCAAAGTTTCAGTATCCAATACCGGTGTCTATGTTTGGATTTTATGTCTGAGCTTCCATTATTTATCATAGAAGCACAGAATAATAGAATTGTTCTATTTGGAAGACACCTTAAGATCATCAAGTTCAACTGTTAACACAGCACTGCTGGGTCACCACTTAACCATGTCCTTCAGCTTCACATCTCCATGGCTTAGAAACTCCTCCAGGGATGGGGACTCCACCACTGCCCTGGGCAGCCTGGGCCAGGCCTTGACAACCCTTTCAGTGAAGAAGTTTTTCCTCATGTGCAACCTAAACCTCCTATCACGGTCTAGGGTCAGGGCGGCCCATTAGACCAATAACAGACGCTCTCTGCTAACCCCGCTCCCTCACCAAAGGGGAAGAGAAAGGGAATAAGGGAGAGAGACTCGGTGATTAGAAAAGGAAACTAGAACAGCTTTAATGAGAATAATAATAAAAATAGAATATGTACAAATATATACCAAACCAGTATCGAACCCAACCCCCCCCCTCTCCTCCCGCTGGTAATTACATCACTGTCACCACTGCTGCTGTGGAGCAGGCACTGGGGGTCCCAGACAGGACCCCACCGCAGATGGG
>JAAGNO010021354.1:0-18426 GCA_033439905.1 Ceryle rudis | reverse complement strand
CATCTGCAAACTTGCTGATGGTGCACTCGATTCCACTGTCTGTGTCGTTGATAAAAATGTTAAACAAGACAGGCCCTAGTACGGACCCCTGAGGGACACCACTTGTCACTGGTCTCCATCTGGACTTTGAGCCATTGACCACTACCCTCTGGCTGTGGCCACCCAGCCAATTCCTTATCCACTGAATGGTCCACCCATCAAATCCATATCTCTCCAGCCTGTTGGGTAGGATGTTGTGGGGGACTGTGTCAAAGGCCTTGCAGAAGCCCAGAGAGATCACATCCACAGGTTGTCCCCTGTCCCCTGATGCAGATAGGTGAAAAAAGTTTCTTCTCATCCTTCCCTCACTCTTGTCTTAAGAAAAAAAGCAAACAAACAAGCAAACAAAAACAAAAACCAGCCCCCCCCCCAAAAAAAAAACCCACCCAAACAATGAACAAACCACAAAGAGCTTTTTAAACAACAAAATGTCCAAATCAGACTTTTGAAGCCCAAGAGAATGAAAGGAAACACTTCGTGCTGTGATTGAAGAAAAGGCATATAGATGAGACCTCTGTGACAACAGAAAATACAGAGCATGTGGCTGATGTTAGTAAAAGAGCAATTTGAGAAAGAAAAAGAAAGGTAAACCAGAATTTCATTATATTAAAAAAAAAAAAGAGACTATCAGCATGACATTAGAAATCTGTGTTATGAACTGCTCTTTGTTTGAATCAATGAGGCAGTTCTGATTTTCCTGCAGGCTCTCTCTAAGGCAATCATCCTCACAGATACCCAAAAAATACCTAGTGGGAATAATTCTTTACTGCCATCCAGATTCTTAGTAAAAAGTAGCACAGTTCAGTGCTTTAGAAAGGCACATGTATTGCTGTCCAAAGTTAATCAAGAACTAGGTATTAGCAAACAGTGCTGTACAAAATCTACTTTCTTCATGAAAGTAAAGTATTAATGCACCCTTTGAAAATGTCTGCTCTTGTGAATGAACGCACACACTCTAAAGACAGGCAAGATTTACTATTGCGTTTGCATATGACAATAGTTAAAAAGAGAAACAAGACATCTGAATTTAGTCTAAACAAAGTGACTCATTCTTTGTGCTATGATATGCATTGTATGTGGAGTCAAGTTCCATATGCAGCTTCTAGCAGAAACTGGCATTTCTTTGGATAACAAGGACTAGAAAAATGTATGTATAGTTTATAATTTTATAATAATGTCATGTAGAACATACAAACCTAAGTCTCGAGAAAGACGTGCCGTGTTATACTTATTGCTAGTCCTGGAAGAAGGAAAATACCATGAAAATGAAGGCAGTGTTTTTCAGAATAAGACGCATTGTTCAGAAAACATTCTCTGACCAGCCTCTTACCTCTTTGGCACTGTGCATTGCACAGTAATTTGAGCCTTACCATAATAAAAGCTTAGAGATAGGCAGTGTCCACGAAATGCAAATCTTGTTATGTAAGTATCATTTGATGAGGCACATGGGTAAACTCTTATGAATATATAGAGTAGAAACAAGGGGTAGCTAGAATAAATAAATTTCCTTGCTTGGAGTGAAAAACTTAATATTAGTTTGGTTATAGTATAATTTCATGATAGATACTGCTTGAATTCTTGTGTGGATCTTTTTGAGTAAAGATGATGAGCTTGGACAGCCAAAGGGTTACATGACTAACAAAGCAAATGTTCTCAGAATTGCATCAGTTACTGAAATGTGTTTATATTTCATAATACATTGCTTGATTAAACCTGAACAGAGTTGGAAATGTAGTGTAGCTAGGTTTTAGAAGGTGAGTTGATATCCAAGATGCATCTAATATGTAAAGTTGGTGTCCAGTGCAATTTGAAAGGCTGTCTGCAACATTACCCTACTGCAATTCTAGGAAAACTTTTTCTATTGAAGATTATTTAAAAATATTAATAACGGAGTTTATCTGTTTTGTAGGAGGCTATTCTAAAGTTTTTCACTTGATGTAGAGGTCTAAGTAGAGAAAAATGACAGCTGAAAGTGATGACTGCAGTTTCATGTATGTTTGCTTCATTTTACTTTCGGCTCATGTCTGAAAGAGAGAAAAGAATTGCAGATATTTTCTCCAATATTAGATTTCAAGCAGGAAATTCATGACTTGCTAAAAAGGCTTTGGTTAGATCACCATTGCTGTGGATTTGTGTCAACATTTGATCTGTCAAATTTATTTGCACAAAGGATGATGAAAGCAAACTCTGAACTTGCAAAACGATGTTATTAGGAAGTGATTATATTAATTAGGCCATCTGATGTCATGTTTTCCTGACAGGCTTCTGCTTCATCTATAATGGATAAATTAGATCAGCTTTGAGGATAATAGGAGCCTGTATAATGTGCAAGACTCCTTCTTGCTTTCGTTGCTGAAATTGAAATGTACACATCATGTAAAGCATGGGATTTTAGAGAAAGAAAAGACCCTCTTGTTATTCAAAGGGCCATGTGCTGTCCAGGAGAACAGGATTTTTCTGTAGCTAATGGTGCTGTTTGGGTCAGATTTATGACATGAGTAAGATGCAGCTATGCTGCCTGAAGCTGAATGCCTAAAATTGTAATCAAATATGCAGCAGGTGAGCATAAGGTGTACTAAAACTACAGAAAGAGCAAAATATCAAGACCTAGCTGTTCATCCTGGCAAGCAGTTATGGGAGATACCTGTTTTGCAAATTCTAACCTAAAATATCTGTGCTTCCCTGGGTGTAAATTGTTTATGAATTCTGCTTGTCTGTACTCTGAATGTGAGTAATAAATAACCAAAGCAAGCTCCCTTAATGTACGTACACATTCCAGATATGGTAAAGAGAAAAAAACAAACACACAACCCCCTAAAATCCAAAATAAACCCAATCCCCCTTACATGCAGTGCAATATTTAGTACATGTTATGACTGAGGACAATACTGCAAAACAGTGGAACTCCATCTAATTATTTTCTCATTGTGGTGATCATTTGGAGTAAAAGGAATATTTGATAATCTTACTACTGGGGTGAGAGGGTTTTTTTAAAAGAAATGTAACACTAAAATATTTAGGTAGGAGGCTTACTTTGCCTTTGTAATTATAAATCTCATATAATACTTTAATATTCACATTCAAAATTCTGTAATCATAACCCTTGAAAACTTTTTAACTGGTAGCAATCAATGGATGTCTTAAAACTCTTTCCTCATGCACATCAAATGAATGTTCATGATTATTGCCAATACCTTGCAGCTGGTAATAAAGTCATAATAAGGTTATGTATATTTAAGAAGTGGATGCACTTGCTAAGATTTTTTTCTTTCACATTTTCACAGTACAAATTTTTGCTGTAGCTGTAGACTAGAGCTAAACAGACATAAAAATTCATTAGTTCAAGCACAGATCAAGATACCTGAAACGCAGCCATTTCCCTGAGCACTCATCAGAAGAATTACATAGCATGCCACATAAAACAATTTGGCTCAAATACCTTTTCAGCCTTTGTCTTCAATTAATTCTGGATAGTCTGGAGAAGCAGGGTGTAGAGGGGAAAGTACCAGTGCATACTGAGGGGGGGCAGGACTGGATTACATACATACTTCTCACAAAGATAAATGCTACACCTATGAGGCAGAGAAATGTCATAATCTGCAGTTAGAATTAGTGCTAATTAACTTCCAGTGCTTCAAGGACAGTTATTCATCCACACCAGTGTAGGCTGATGCTCATATGTGTCTCTTCTTTCTTTACTTCCTAAGCAATTTGTAAGGGCTGTGTAGTCTTTCTCTGGTCAAGTTTGCAGATTTCCCAACTTCGTTCAAGGAGCATTTATTTAAACAAGTTACTTTTTGAGTTTGGTACTGTTCTTTCAGGAGAAACTCTGGCCATTTTGGTGATGGGGAGATTATCAAATCCAGCACAGGAAGGAAAGAAATTACAAGAATATTGGTGAGTAGATTACAGAAACTTTCTCTTCCTTCTAGTTTTCCAAAGCCCTTGTCTTTTCTTTTGATTTTGTTTCTTTACTGGAAAAGGACATGTTGATACAAAAAATTTTACCTACAGATCTATGCTAGAAATTGTTCTTGGTCATATCCTTCCTTCCTTCCTTCCTTCCTTCCTTCCTTCCTTCCTTCCTTCCTTCCTTCCTTCCTTCCTTCCTTCCTTCCTCTCTCTCCTTCCTCTCTCTTCTTTCTCTCTCTTCTTTCTCTCTCTTCTTTCTCTCTCTCCTTCCTCTCTCTTCTTTCTCTCTCTTCTTCCTCTCTCTTCTTTCTCTTTCTCCTTCCTCTCTCTTCTTTCTCTCTCTCCTTCCTCTCTCTTCTTTCTCTCTCTTCTTTCTCTCTCTTCTTTTAAATATTATCTATGTACACATGGTCTTCAAAATGCTTGTGAAAAGGAAGTCTTTGTTTAACAGAGAAAGCAGAAACTGAGCCTTTTCTTTCCCTCTATAATTCTTGTCCCCCATATTTTATTTAAACTTCAGAATTCCTCCATTTGACACAGTTCATGATATTCTTCCCATTATTTACTCCAGTGAAATTTAACCTTTCTTAGCAAAGTGCTATCTTTGACCTTAATTCTGTTGAATCATATTTTAATCACATATATTCAGTTTCCATGTTTTCAGCCACAAGCACAGTTCTATGTAATGTGCAGATTCTTCCATTCCTCCATTCACCCTCCATTACAGAAGGACTTACTGAAAGATATAGATTTTCTTTCTTCATATATTGAATAGGAATCAGTTTCTGAAGTCTTCAAGTTTCATGTTTACCACTTCAACATTTGCAGTATTACATGCAACTCTTTACAGTTTATAGCCATTTAAACTTCAATGTATCCATTACTAGTGGGATGGGGTTTTTTTTGCTATTAAAACATGCTATTTCCATTGGAAGTAAAGAATTAAAATTAATGTTTTAGGCTTTGTACACATATCTACTTATCCATATACAGACCTTTTCCTCAATTTATTTCTTCCTTTTATTTTAAAAGCTGTTCAGGTTTTGGTTTTTTTTTTGGTTTTTTTTTTTTTTTTTCCTAGAAAAATAGATCACAGGAATCCTAGAAATAAAATAAATTGAATGCGATCTCAGAAGGTCATCTTTACCAGCCCCCAGCTCAAAACAGGGCTACTTTCACAGTTACATCAATTGTGCAAGGTGTCATCCAACTGAGCTTTGAAAATACTCCTGGGTAGAGGTTTTAGAGTGCTTCTCAGCAGCCCTGTGCTGAACCCATGTCACTGTGAAGAATTATGTTCTGTTGGAATACCTCTAATTTATTTTTTATAAAAATTTATTTGCTATTCATAGTGGAGGTTAGTGAATCATTTTATCAGGATTATCCTCTGCATATCCAGAAACTTCTCACGTTGAAATCTTGAGAATCAGTTATAGTGATGTCTGGTCATCAGTAAAGATGTAGAGAAAGACTTTTGAGCAAGTGTATCACTTGCTGCTGCACACTGACCTACTAAAAATTCTAAGGGTTTGCTGGGGGCAGTAACTGGTATTCATATGATTTTAATAGTTTTGGTGTTTTGGGTTTTTTTGAAATATTTTTCTGATTTTGATAGACTTAAAATTGTGTGAAGTGATTTTAGTCTTATCATGAACAACACCTGTAACACTTCCAGCTCTTCATCTGCTGCTGCAACTCAGACTTTATCCTGTAAAAATTAAGGACAGCTTTAAATGATTTGACTCTATTTTGGAGATGTTATATTTCATGCATAGGATGTTGTTCCTTGTTCCTGAAGAACAAGCTTGAATCACATCCATTTCATTCTCATCATTGGTCAGCAGCCAGAGAGAGAAAGGAGATGTCTGTTTCTGGGTTTGTGTGTATTACAGACAATGAAACTTCTGCCAAGACTCTGATAGTGGTCATTCTGCTCTGCAAATGAGCAAAATTTCATCAGGAGAAGCATTTTTACGTAGGTGAATTTAACAACTGTCAGATTTCTGATGTGGCACACACAAAGCCTGTGCTATGATTAGGTTAGTTTTCCTGAATATTAATGTGTAGATATTAATGTCAGTGCACAGATGAAGACAAAATATGCATGAATTATGTCTGAATGATAGAGGGCTACCATTTGGACATGAATCAAGATTGATCAAAGAGACAGTAAATTTTTCTTAGTCTTAAAGGAATCCAAAAGGGAAAAGTGCTGCATATCACCACCCACTCTTGTGCTAAACAGTCTCCCAAGAGAATTGTAAAAGATGAAAACATAAATGTAAAGCAGTGTGAATGAGTTACTGAGACAAAGACCTCAGGCTTCTCCCCTTCCTGTATTACCTGCAAACTTGCTACTCAAAGCTGAATTTTGTCAGTTTTGCGCTAGAGTTTCTATTGGAAGTGGTAGATACTGAATTCAGCTGTAGTTACTCTTAAGAACATAATTTTTAAAATGTTTGCTATTTTAGTTTTTTTATGTATTAATATTCTTTTGGATTTGTTTTTTTAAGTAGATAACTCATTATCTACAAAATCTAGCTATCTCATTAAGTAGATAAGCTCATCTAAATAATGTATTATTTGAGTTATGATTACTTCTGCTGTTGCTATCTCCTTGACTGTGACTAAAATGACAATTTTACTCTTTACAACAGGACAAAGTAGTCAGTGCTATTTTTGCTGTCTTTGTAATGAACGAGTGAGCCTACCCTGGAAGAGGTCATCACTCTTCTTGTTGGAAGGACAGTTGCTTTACTTATTTTTCTTTGCAGAAGAGGACTGTGGCTGAGCAAATGCCACCTCAGGCTACTATGTAGAGCCAATAGCAAAGGAGCTCTGACTGACAGGATTTTCTTTACTATTTTTATAAACTCTCTAACGGAGATGGCACAGCAAGCTTTCAGCTAACAGACCTTTTATTGCTAGCACTGTTTTGGGCTTGTTTCTCTCTTTGTAGATTACTGTCTTTGCCCCACTCATGGATGGATTCTGCTCTTTGCAAAAATTCACCTCCAGAAATTCAGGCAAATTTGCGGATCAGAAATCATCTTTGGGGCTGCAGCATTGAAACAAATGCTAGAAATGAAAATGAATACTTTTTTTTTTTTTTTAGATGTCCGCGATCCGGAAAATACCATTAAGGATTAACTCAGTTCAGTGAAAGTAATTTCATAGCTAATATTTTGCTCAGTTCTATAAATGTATAAGATTTAAACATATATCAAGTCACTGTAGAAATTGCCATTCATTTATACTAAAGAAATAACATTTCCTTAAAGTTTTAGAGATTGAGAAGATTTTATCTTTCTTACAAGAGAACAAATGAAGCTTGATAGAAGTCTGATATTAATATATACAGGTTTAACTCAAAAATTTTTACGTATACCCAAGTCAATATACTGATAACACATCTCAAAAATTCTGGAAAGACATATGTTATTCTCTTAGAATATTATTATTTGATTGAAACAGTGACTTTATGCAGAAGTACATGTTAGATTTTTCAATTTTTATCATATAACTTAAGGATAGATACAGACACACTCAGGTAAATAAATATGAATTCACTGTTAAAGTAGATTGCTAGACCACATTTTTTAGTATCATAAAGGAGACAACTATCCTACTATGAAAGTCTTGTGTTTATGAAATACTGTTATTGACTGGTGGTTCGTTAGCTTGGGTTTTTTTAAATTTATGTAAGAAAAATATGTTTGTATATAAAAATAAATGGTAAAAAGTTTCTTATTTTAAATCGTTGGTCTATGAATTTAAAGTAGATTAGCTAAACAATTCATTTCTGAATAGATGCTCTCAAGAAGAATTAAAGAGGTTCAAATTTTGTCCACACTAAGTGACCTCAGATGTAAATAAACCTAACGGCCATTTTAATTATTAATGGAAGTTCAAACAAGATTTTAATGCAGTTTAAAGATTAAGTGATATTATTTTTCTGTGTAGCAGAAGTGTTTGAGTGTTTGGTTTCCTGTACTTTGTTAAAAAATTACCGGAACTATGTGATTGCAAGTTTAAAAAAAAAAAAAAAAAAGTTACAAATTTAGTCTCAGAATGGCAGTGTTTTACATCAGAATTTGCTTGTACTGTGAACATTCAAATATTGTCAGGTACAGTATCAGATTTTACAGTTGAATCTGTATGATGACATACTAGGAATTGAGCTTTTTGATGGTTGAACATGAATCACCTGTAAAATGACAACAAATATGTTAGCCTGAGCCAAGAGTCAGAGGTCTCTTTGAATTCAGTCATGGAAAATTTATGATGCATTGCATCTTTATATGCCTTTAGAAATGAACTACCAAAAATAGCTGGGAAAGCATCATGATAAAACTGACTTAATTATTTCACAAGCAAGGGGATATGACACAGTACAGCTCTAGCAGGAGGCTACTTGTAGGTGCACCTTTATGCTGATGCGATTATATTACTTCTGGTTTGAGTTTTCACAGTTTGGACTGTTTAACAGTGTGCTCATCTAAAGATGTACTCTTCATCTTGTCCTCTGATAAACTTACACTGACTTTTTTTGAATAATGGACTGCCCTATTTTGCCCAGAGGAAAAGAGGGATATTATAGTATGCTACACTGGCCAAAGTACAATTTTGCAGGAATTGTTTGTTCAGGCTTTGTTTCCTACCTAAGCTCTACCTGCAATGAGGTCAAACATTCTAGAAAGAGTACAAAATTGATGTTGCAAAATGATTAGCTTTTCAGCTGCACTCCTGAGCTTCTAAATCATGGTTAAATCAGTTATCGTTTAATGAATTTGGGTCACTGATTTATGAAGGTCTCAACTGCTGAAGTTAAGTAATAAAATACTGTAAAACTCTTAATAATATATGGGTAGGAAACTGTACACCTTTGTATGTCTCATCCTTTGAAAGGAAATATCCTTTTTTTTCACTTTCTGAAGTGTCTTCTTTCATTCAGACAGAAGATAAATGTGTTACTGTTTTTCCAAAACTTAATAATTCATTATATTTTTGGGTCTTACATGGCAATATTAAACACAGCAACTCATAAGAACATTATTACAGTTTTTTAGATAAAACAGGTTAATTAATTCCCTGAGGGGACTAATGAGACTCTGCTTTTGATATAATCATGTTAGTTTCTTGACTGTGTAAAGACGATACTAGCAATTGGACAAATGCAGTAATAGGTCCTCTTAGAAAGCTGTATGATTCTGTAAAACACTAAATTTATTAATTATCTAGTTAATTTCATTCTGGCAGTCTGTGTTCACAAAGTAACAAAATTAGTTTACCTGGGTGAATTGGATTTCATTCATATCAGTACTGACTCCTGTTCAGAAGAATCTGTTGATACTGCTTAGTGACAAAGGAATTAATACTACATCTCTGTGGAAGCTTTGGATCAATCCCTTTGTTTCCATGGACTATTGAGTTATCTTGCTTTTTCTGATGGACTAATTGAAGACACAGAGAAATTTATTAGTTCACAATGACAGGCCTAAGAAAATGTATTCTGATTGGATTTACTTTAGTTACAGTGTAATTTTGCAAAGGTAATTGATATTTAGTAGTAATATATGAAAATCCTCTAACATTTAACTCTTTATATCAGTAACAATAGATATAAAAATCAGACAAATTGTACATTTCTTTTCACAAGAACTAAATCTTGCAGAATAACCAAGCCAAGGCTGGGGATACATCTAGTAGTATACAGAGTGACTAGATATTTAGCTGCCTTGAGTATTTTGATGAAGAACTGGATTTAAAGAAGCCTTTAGTATTTTAAGTGCTAGATGTCTCTGAAAAGCACATCACAACATTTTCCATTCGACTAATTTTGAGTAAAATCCTAGTTTTCATTTATTCACACAGCATAATATAAAGAAATAAAACTTCTACCTTAAAAACAATGCTATAGCACAACTCATTTCCTAAAGATTCAGCTTGTACTAAATAACACACCATAAATATCAAAATGAAATATATTCTGACGAGAACCCATCTTATATCCTGTAGTGAACAGATGTTCACAAATTAATTTTGCTTATAAGATACTCCTTAAAAGCAGGAGGGTATTTTAGGATTTTAAATGAAGACAGAATTGCTGTCTAGGTTATGTTTTGTTACCCCCGTAGCCTCAGACTCTTGCTTCTGATGGCATTTTTCAAACTGCAGCAGTTTTATTACTATTGCAGATGCTGCTTCAATTTACATGGGAACAGATGGAAATACAATATTTTAAGAAGTCCTCGAGTCTTTAGAAAGAAAGGGGTATTTTAATCCAAACAACTGTAATCCTGAATGCAAACATATTTATATTAGAAAAAAAAAAAAAATCTCAAAACCACAACAAAAATAACATACCAAGTTTTAAGAAGCAAATTTTATAACACAGCTTTCCTTCCTCATAGATTAAAGAAGAATGAAAGCAGATTCCTTTCAGGTCCTCTGATTTATCACCTCACAAAATACATTACTTAATATCACAAGGTTTTCTAATAGTGATTAAGTATTTATAAACATCCTGCTGATATTAAAAGCACCCTCATATTCTCCTTGTAGAGGCACTTTGGTTGCAGAATTAAGCATATTTCATGGGTTTATTATCTTCTTATTTTCTCAGAGAGGAATTACACAAGATAAGATTTTGTTTCTTCTTTTTGTTTTGTTTAGTAAAAGACCCACTTGTTTCTAACTGGATTTATTAGTTTGAAAATAAAGTTGTTGTACAAGCTGAATTATAAATAGAAATTCAGGAAAATTTCTGGGAATATAGCATGAAAGCGTAAAAAAAATACTATTCTACTGTTGCAGGGAGACAGAAAATGAAATCATTCCTAAGCAAATCTCAACAGACAGAAACATGCAAAAAGTCCCTGTCCATGCTTGCAAAAACTCCAGTTAATATACTCAGCAGAAAGCTGAAGAAAAACAATAGATAGAGCTGTACCAGAGTGCAGTGTACATTCTGGAAGTGTCATCTTAAAACAGTTTAGGATCATCAGTATGAATACCAAACTGCTGTGTGAATCTGAGGCCTTTCAAATCCCCCTGTATTCCTTTTTTTTCATGGTTGTGACCCATGACTTTTTCCTTCAGTATAAAATTAATTTTTGTTAAACTTTGTTTCCTTTGCATCCCCAGACATAGAAGAATGTTTCTTTTTCTTAATATGAAGGATGATAACATAGTCTTATAAATGTGCTCATATAGAGCCATAAAATGGTTTGAGTTGAAAGGGACCTTTCAAGTAATCTTCTTCCAATCCCACCACCGTGGGCAGGACACCTTCCACTAGACCAGGTTGTTCAAAGCCCCATCCAAACTGGCCTTGAACGATTCCAGGGAGGGGGCTTCCACAACTTCTCTGGGCAACCTATTCCAGTGCCTCATCACCCTCACAATGAAGAATTTCTTCCTTATAGCTAATAAAAATCTACCCTCTCAGTTTGAAACTGTTACCCCTTGTCCTTCACTACACTTGCAGATAAAGAGTCCCTCCCCATCTTTTCTGCAGTCACCCTTTAAGTACTCAAAGGCTGCAGAAAGGTCTCCCTGGAGCCTTCTCTTCTCCAGATTGAACAACCCCAAGCCTGTCCTCACAGGAGAGGTGCTCCACCTGCTTATCATCTCCCTGGTCCTCCTATGGACCTGCTTGAAAAGGTCCATGTCTTTCTTATGCTGGGGGCCTCAGAGCTGAACACAGAACTCGAGGTGGGGGCTCACAAGAGTGGGTTAGAGCAGGAGAATCACTTCCGTCACTGATGGCGACACTTCTGATGCATCCCAGGCTGTGACTGGCTTTCAGGACTGTGAGTGCCTTTTGCCAACTCATGTCCAGCTTTTCACCCATCAGTATCCTCAAGTCCTTCTCTACAGAGCTGCTCTCAATCCACCATTCCCCAGCCTGTATAGATGCCAGCAGTTGCCCTGACCCATGTGCAGGACCTTGCACTTGGTGTTATTGAATGTTGTGAGTTCACATATCCCAACTTATTGAGCTTCTTGAGATGTGTTCAGTAATGAGTAGGAAAAGAAGAAACCATACTCTGCTAAAGGAACCTATGTACCTCTGGAAAATGCTTTAAAACAAAACTACCAGGTAGGTACATGCAAACCCGTTTTACATCAGAGTATTGCATATGTCAGGATTTGAACTGGGGCACAGAAGAACCTTTCATATCTTAGTCTAAAACTGAATCCCAACATCTCTCTGTTTAAAAGATCAAGGATTGCAGGTAAAGCTTTTGCTTCCCTTTGCTATTCTGTTGCAATTGTCATGGCTTCAGAAGGGCAGAACTCTACTGTTCTGAACATATTAGACTTTGCTCTGGGCATGCATTTGTTCTCAGTGGTCCTTATTTATGACTCATTGAAATTGTATACTGAAATCACCTAGAAAAGAATGACAAACACTGGAAATTAGAAAAGAATCCCCAACATGTGGGATATGTGCCTTCAAAAAAAATGGTTAGTGAACACTGTCTGTAACATCTGCCCCATGTAAACTTTATTTACTCTTACTGGTAGCCTTCAAGCAAGGAAGTATGCTACAACTTTCAAATTCAAGAACTGTCTGTTTCAAAAAGCATGTAACTCTGAAAGAGTAGCAATTTTTATCTTCTGATTTTCTTCAGGAGCTTCAGTTAGGGCTCAGTATCACCATTGCCTGCCTGTAAAAGCAAGCTGTAGGAACAGACATGCATTTTTTCTTGGTTTTTTTTTTTTTTTCTATGAAAACCTGATACTTAACTTTATGTATCAAATCTTTATTGGATAGAAATCAGCAGGGTCCCATTATAATCATTATTGGACTATACTCCTTTACAGCAATTAAAGCTGAGACCTTTATTTATTTATTTATTCCTGTCTTTAATTACAGTTTCATTTCTATTAATATTTTCTTTCAGGCGCAAAGTGGAACACTCCACAATCAGTTTTCTTTTCAAACTTTAGCTTCAGTTCAGTCTTTTATGCCTTACTAGAAACATATTTATTACATAGTATAAATGAAATAGCATCTCCAGGATTTCTCTTCCTCCAAATTTTAAATGTAGCAATAAAGTAAGTTTCTTATATTGTGGCTAGACACTTGTATGTCTACTACATGAAATTCTATTACACACTCAAGATATGATGTACACATATTTTCTTCTTAACAGTAATCTACCTTTCTGTCACTATAGTCCTTGTTGCAGTCACTCATCCGTTGTACTTTATTTTGTGCATCACCAGTACCAAAGCTACGAAAGTGTGTAAGCTAATATTGGTAAGCAACATATTAATTTGTGATGGCTCTCTCACGTTGTTCAATAATTTGGTGAGCAATCAACTATTTGACAATAAAACTCTTAGCACCTCTACACGCATGTGACAGTTGTCCGAATTAAACTTTTAACAATGAGGACAGCACCTTAAAATTAGTTCTTTGCTATGCTCAGATTTTAAGTGTTTTTATGGAAGTGTGGATAAGCACTCACTTGATGTAATATGACAGTAAGTGTTTAGTAATCGCCATAGCGTCAAGATGCTCAAGATAGCCTGTACATTCTTTATCCACTGCAGCTTGTTTATTCCAAATTCTCTAGTTATATCTACATTTAGGAGACTAATAAAGATTTTTTTTTTCTTTAGAAAATTTTCTATCTATATTTTCATGAATAACTGACTCTCAGACTTGGCTTTTTGGTTTTTTTTTTTTTTTTTAGAAAGTATTATTTTTATATCTTAAGATGGATGATTTTTCTTTTCCTCATATATAACCTTTAAAATGTAGATTATGTTCTATGGTTAAAATGGATTCTGTGGATATGCACAGAAATGTAAAAAAAAATCCCCAAACCCAACACCTGAATGATGTCTTGTTTATCTTTTTGCTGATGTTTATCTCCATTCGATGTCTGGTGTAGAAGGAAAATACGCATATGTAACTAAACATTTACTGTTAATGCAGAGACAGTTCTAACTCATCTACAACTATAAAAAAGTTTTATAACTTTTAACTCATCATATAAAGATAACTGCAGGAAAAGACATATTCTGCACCTTTTCACTTGACTGAGTTCAGAAGACAACAAAGAACTAAGTTCTTTCAACATATTTGAAGTGAAAAAGACAGAGTTAAAATCATTTAACTTTCAAAGCTGAATTCTGCCTGTCTATCATTTTAATTACTGTATTATACTAATATATTCTGGACAAAAGGTTAGTTGAAACAGGGAAGGTGAGGAACAATGGATCCACATTAAGTCATTTGTTACATTTGTCAAATCCCCTTATAACTGATGGACATTAATTCTAGAAGGTAGAAGGAAACATATTATGGCAACCTAGTAGACAGTAATCTTAGTATGTCTTGGTATTGTGTACATTTGGAACAGGAATAACGCAACACCACTGTCATATTGTGCTCCCACTTGGAAGAAAGCAGTAAGTGATTGTCAGATGTGTCCTGAAGTGTTTCCTTCAGAACTGAACTGTTATTCCTGAGCACTTTAATTTCATGTACCTACTACTGTGACAGACAAAAGGTGGTGGGTTTTTTTTGTTTTATTCTTTTTTTTTTTTTTTTTTAATTTATTGTTTATTTTTGACAAAGGAGGCATTGAATGGGATTTTAGAGAAGTAGTCAACAAATAGGTATTACATGATATATGAAAAAAATCTTAGAAAATTATATGACCAAGATGTCTATCCTGTTGTCTGTAGAGACAGCATTGTGCCAGCAAAATATAACCTTAAGAGATGTAAAAAATAATAGTAACTGTATCTGTACTTTTACCTGTGATTTTCACTAAGATTCAAACTCTGTAATTATAGATGAGAACTAATTGGTTGATCTATACTTTAATTACTTTTGTTAAGTAGCTTTGAACATGCTAGGAGATAAACTTAATTGATTTTGCAATTTTGAACCCAGAGAAAAAGCACTACAACAATGTTATTCTATTTAATTTCTTCTTGTGAATGCAATCAGGGAATAATACCAAGTTTTCACACCACGCTTCATATCCTTTTCATCAGCCATTTTCACACATTTGAAATAATTTAATATTCAAATGCTAATGATGCAAGAGAAACAAGTATTCGCTTTACATTCATAAATTAAAATGGTTCCACTAATTAAGTGAATGTTGATAGATATTTCTAACAAGCAGCACAAACTTTTCCATTTCTTATGGTATTATTCCCTTTTAAAATTTCTTTTTACTATAGTATTACCCCAATACAAGGTCTTTCTTAAATATATCTTTACATATTACCTGCAGTAGATTGCAATACTATGACCCCAAATGGAAGTTAAGTATATAGATTTGAAAAATAAACTCTGGTAAAGAGAGTGTTTATTTCAAATTGTTCTACATGGGGGTAAAATGAAATTTATTTTCCCAGACATTTGTAAAATGTCAATGTTTCAAACACTGACATTTAAATATTTATGTTTTATACTCTATATGAAGTGAACGTAAGTTGTAGAATACAGCATGTGGAAAATTACTTTTCCTTAGCAACAAAACTCTGAAGTAAAAATGAGGCTCTTAAAAATTCTTCTTTTTCAAATTACTTTAAAATTAGAAACAAAACGAAATAAATATTATTTCAATGTATCATTTTAATATAATATTTAAAACACCCCTAACATTTAAATTAAATTGTTACATTTACACTACCATTACAAAGATGGATAGTATATTCAGAGTAACTTAAAATTGATTAAAAATATTATGTGATGAATTTTTCTCATATAGCAGAAGCAGGAGGTCCTTTATAATCAATTATTTCTAAGAACTCTGAATTGACTGAGTGCTCAGTCATTTTATTTTGAGACTTTTTGTAGGTGATTTCATAAGGTTAAAATGTTGACCTTTAATTGATGTCAACACTTCCAATTATTGATAGAAGGTCACCAATTGTTCACTACCAATGTTTCTTCCTCTGCTCATATGGTTGGAGCTAGGAAATTGCCTGGTTTGCCAATTAGAGGTGTTAATATAACAGAAAAAAAAATGAACAAAGACACTCTCCATGTGATTATAGGTGGTGGATAACCCTGACTGCAAATAAGGTTGTGTAAGATTTCCAAATGTAGCTGAAATGGCTTTCAGTATTAAGACTAAGTGAAGAAAAAAAATGCGTTTGTTCTCCCATGGTGAAAAGTGACATCTTTTTTTCTGTCCTGTTGCAGTCCAAAGAGAAACCTGAAATTCTGTCAGGAGCTGGCCTTTGCATCTTTTGCTAACCACATTAAAGCCCCATCATCATTAATCAAATCTTCAATTATAAGCGGATTGTGGATCACTGTCCTGAATGACCTCTTGGACCTTAACAGTTTAAATCTCAGACAGCTCTGTCTTTACTCAACCCATGCCTGCTTTTTTCTCAGTTCACAGTGCTAAAAAGCCTAAACAGCCCAATGTTCTCCATTGGTCTACAAGATGACAGCAGGAAATCATATCCCTCTAGTCTCTGCTCTGAAGGAGAAGGAGATCTAGCCACATGGGGACAGACTGCATGCAAGAGCTTGAGTGACCAGAAGGAAAGAGGAGATTTCTCTCAGAAACAGTCTACATTGACAGGTCCGCATCATGTTCACAAGTGAACTGAATTGCAATGTCTTTCATAGTGCCTTCCTCAAGCCCAGCCATCATGAGCATAAAAGTGGCCCAGATAACCCAGTTCTGAATTGCCACAGAGTCAAGTGTACTGTTGTAAGCTTTACATTAAAAATCCAGACTGTTTATTCTCATGCTTCATGGTCAGCTGTACTCAGACTGGAACATGTTGATCTGTTCCCTCCGGCACACCACTATCTGTTGTTGCACTGCACTGGAGAGCACAGTACTCACTCCTGTGTCTGAAATGTGCAGGTGCACAGGGGAATCAGGCAGTCAGCCAGTCTTAGCCAGCTCCTTGTTGTCTGGTGAGCGATATTGGAAACCAAACAATGAAAGGACACCTCAAGGACAGGATGAGGGAGATGAGGATTGATGAAGTAACGACCACCAGAGGTGCCCCAAGACCCCCATGCATGAGCAACGGGGGGGAATGACCACTGTCAGCCACTATGGGTGTAAAAATACTGTTCAGCCTCTGTACATGCACTGGCCATGCAGGCACCGACACTGGAGCAGTTTCCATGCCCTCCCCACCACCCAGGAGAGCTATAAGTAGCCCGCTGTGGCGGGGAGAGGAGGAATATATGTTTTTGGAAGGTCGACCTGATGCACATCTTGATTCAGGGGACACCCTGCAGAAGGCATTAGGACCTGCCGACTCTTCTTCCCAAGCACCATGCTATGTGCCCTCCTTCTGCTCTGCATTTTGTCTACCACCTTGGGGTAGGTATGTGTGAGGGGATGTTAGGTAACTAGTTGCGTTTGCTTGAGTAACATTGCTTTTGCATATTAGCTGTGTGTGGGAGTGCTGTTCTTTGTGAAACAGGAATCCTTCATGAACCCTGGACATCAACTATCCCTTCTGTTCAGCTATTCTCATTAAGTCTTCAGGTTTTCAAGCTGAGTGCTACTGCAAGGGGGCTCTGAGCCTTGCTTATCTGCTGCTAGCAGATGCCTGTGAATCAATTGTGGGGATGATGCTTCGGTAAGATGGCCTGGGGGGCAGCATCTCTGAAGCCAGGAACACAAGTGTGACCTCCTGGGGTGCTTTCTTTGGGACACAAGTTGTAGGGAACATCACGGGTAGACACAAGTGAGAGCACATGTCTCCCCCAGGAGGTGTCTGCAAGTATTAAACCCACAGTCCCGGAAGCGGGGAATTAACACTTGCCTGCGAGGGGAGGGAGATTTGCTATCACTCTGCATGAATGTAAGATTAGAACTTTTTAAGAATAATTATGGAAGCATGCTTGTGAATTTACAGGTATTTATTAAAATGCTGTAAGTCCCTAGGACCATGGTTTCTCTGTTGAAATCTTGATGTTGATTCTCATCTGCTGACTGTAAGCCAATTATGTATCATTAAAAAATCAATAAAACACTTAACTCCTGATTGGGTTTAAACTAGATGAACTGAGTAGTTTTCTCATGATCAGCATTTCCTTTGTGACTTTAGCATTGGTCCAGAAGTCAGGTAACAATTTAATTTGCACAGGAGCAAGGGCAAATATTCCTAGAAAATCACATGGATATGGTACCAGATATTTTGATGCTGAGTCATGGAACTTTGTGTTGTCAGATAGCTTTTCCTAAAACATGGGAAATAACACTGTCACAGTTTAGGGTCAGGGTGGCCCCTTAGACCTATAACAGAATCTCTCTGTTAATCCCCCTCCCTCCCCAAAGGGGAAGAGAAAGGGAATAAGAGAGAGAGACTTAGTGATTAGAAAAGGAAACTAGAATAGCTTTAATGAGAATGAAAATAATAATAATAAAATAGGATATGTACAAATATATACAAAACCAGTATCGAACCCAACCCCCCTGATGGTAATTACATCACCGTCACCACTGATGC
>JAAGNO010021353.1:3459-19243 GCA_033439905.1 Ceryle rudis | reverse complement strand
CGCTTCTCCCTGCAGGTGTGGCCTTTCACTTTCCTGCACCCCGCAATGTGGTGCACAAGATCCAGCAGTGGCCTTGGCCTGCACACCAACCCTTGGTAGTAACTCTAACCATGGGGTGTTATCACTGCCAGCAGCAGACACTGCCTGCGAGAACAGGCTGCTGACTTCAGACAGTGCAGATAGGTAGAAGAACTGAGCTGAAAAGTAAAATCACTGAACAGAATTAGTGCTGTTCTCACTCAAACCAGGACAAATCTTTTTGGTTTTTTGGTCACGTTACCTTTGAATAATGGGAAAGCTTTGAGGTTTTACAGTTTTACCCCTTTTACTTACATTTTTTAAAAGACAAGGTCACTAAAATTCATGCACACTGAAAAAAATAAATCATGCAGTAGTTAAGGTAAACCATCCAAGCAATTTTTATTCATTAATATTCATAAATACAAGGGAGAAATGAAAGGGAGAAAACAGGTTTAGTAGCATTGTCAACAAAAGGGGCTTTCACTAATTGCCAAAACAGCTGGACTGACGCGTGCTGAATAACATTTGAAAGCCATTCCTTTGAGAAACAACCTAGGTACTGCTGCACTTCATTTAACATGTACAGATCTGACAACACCTGCCACTCCTGATGCAAGAATACAGACATTTAACAAACTTGTTCCTAGATGCTTCAAAAAACTTCATAGAAGTAGATTCTAAGGCTGAAGGAAAAAAATAGCTATTTCTGAAGTTTCTTTCCCTTCAGAGGGGTTTTGTTTTAAGGGGTGTTAAAATTCTCTAGTCACCCCTTAAGTGCTCATTTTGTCCCCAGGACAACTTCTAATGCAAGCATGACACAAAATACATTACTACACACATAATGCCCAGAGATTCCCAAAGCACAGTACACCATTCACTTCACTTATCAGTGCATGCACCATCACCTAATAGAAGCAAAGAAATTGCTTGCTCCAGTTCTACCCTAGCTCTCGAGATCAGTGACTGGCATTTGCAGATACTTTCATTAATGTTATTATTTTGAAAAAGTTTTGGACTGAGATATTATCACAAGTTTTGATAAAAATCAGCACGGCAGCAATAATTTGTCCCAACCCAGGTTTCTAGACACAGAAACACAGAGCCTGCGCTCTTTCTCAACATGTAATTGAAAAACACACCCCCTCCCCTTAATCCAGAAAACCAATATTCTAAACCTACTAAAAGAGCCGGAATGAGAGTGGGCAACTCTTCTAGAGCAGAATGGACTAGATGATTGTTGTAGGTCCCCTCCAACTGAACTATTTATTCTATAGAACTCTAGGATCTAACTATACTTTCTGAAACAGATATGTATTCTGCTTATTAATAGCATGTTCCTTATTTGCTTTTTTTTCATCTAAAATACTTTATATATAAACCTCTATTCAGCCTTCAACCTTCATTAAAGATTCATTTTCTATTAAATAAAAGTACCTTTTCAGTTCTGTCCCCTCACGTTATCACCATAAAAGTTTAAAACGTATTATTGTAAAGGATCTTGTTTTATTAGAAGAAGTAGGGTAAACAAGCATGGTTTACCAAAGTGATATCCCTTATGTTTCTCTTCAAATTAAGAAACAGCAAGTAATATTTATTCATTGCCTAGGAATAAACATACAACAGGGTTGAAAAGGAAATTTTACAAATGCAAACAAAAGCATAGTATGTCAGCTACAAACTTCATTAGGGATCTGGCGGTAGTTTCAATCAACTCTACGTCCATAACAGGACCAAAGAAAACAGAAATCGCAGAAGAGCTAAGACCACAGAACAAGTTACCTCATAAGAAGAAACTGGGAATTCTGTATAGTCTGCTGATTGTTTTCTGTGTTAGATGCATTGGTTGCTGCTATAGATTGTGTAAGAGTGGTGGGAATGCTGCTTG
The DNA here is from genome assembly GCA_033439905.1 of Ceryle rudis. NCBI lineage: Eukaryota > Metazoa > Chordata > Aves > Coraciiformes > Cerylidae > Ceryle > Ceryle rudis. Next base: position 17,337 of record JAAGNO010021353.1, on the reverse strand, counting down.
TGTTAGTGCGCCTAGTTGCATTGCGTGCAGTCTCCAGTTGTTGTCTTGCTGCCTGTGCATGCTGTCGCTCCAACTGTAGTTGCATCTGCAGCTGCTGTAACTGAGAAGCAGAAGGGCCAGAAGAATTGAGCTGCCCTGCAGAACGTCTCACGCCTGATAACTGAGATAAAAGCTCTGCCAGAAAAGAGAGAAGTTTCTACAGTGAAATCTGCTTAAATACATATTGCACAACAGCATAAATATTTTCTGAATAGCAGTATATCAATTTATCAATTCCTTTGCTAAAACCTTTCATCAAAGAAATTAATGAACAAATATTGATTTGAAAAGCATCACAGGCTATCCATCACAAGCATCCCATATCTCAAAGCCCATAGGGTAAGGAAGTTTAAGAATCATCTAAAGAACTGTGCACAAATAAGAGAGTCAAAGCTTAAAGCTTTTTAAACCAGTAAGAGTCAACCTATGGGGAATATCAGTATAAGCAGTATCCTGTGCAACAATTTTCTAAAATTTTATCTTCAAGTCAAAATAGTTATTGACTAAGAAACTACTTCAATTCTGAATTCAGTTGGTAGATTTATATCCCCCCATGCACCTTCAGTGCATATTCCAGAGAGAAGCTGTGCGCAGAAAAGAGAAACATTACAGTATCATTTCAGACATTTTTAGAAAATACTGAGTTCAGAAAGGTTTTTCAAATGTTGTATTATGTGAAAAATATTTGACCACAACAGAGCTTTTTTGTGAGACTTTCGACCTCTGCTGGGAAAAGAGAAATTCTAACGATTAAAAAAAAAAAATAAGTCTAGCCTGGATTCCTTTTCTCCAAAGTTCAAGACTGACAAATTCTGTCCATGCTGAGCATTTCCCCAAATAAACAAATAAATTCTTAGGGGAATAAAGCAGAATGCGTCTCTTTGCATCAGGAACACTTGGAATGATAACAGTAAATGCTCAAATCACTTTTAATCAGCACAGCTAATCACATCAAGATTAACTACCAATAATATTTTACTTCACTAATTACTGATAACCACCACAAGGAGAAAAATAAATAAATAACGTTTACAGGTCTGTTACATCACAAGTTCTAACTTCTGGTAGTATGTACTAATTGCCACCCCAATACAAAGGAAAACTTATAACACTGACAGGTAAGACAGACGTATTGATCACTTTGAGTACAGCTTAACAGAACCCTGGTAGCAGATGTGAATTTGAGACACAGGCTTGGCATGGCACAAACACCCAGCCAGGCTGCACTACATTCTCTGAATGCAAAAACATTACTTCCACCAAAAAAAGAAAAAAAAAAAGGACAAGACTCAAAGGAATACCCTCTTATTACACATGCTCCTATATGGGCCTTGTGATGCTTAAACAAATCAAGGCAGCCACACTTCTCATTTATCTCAGCTGAACTAACACCCACTGTAATGGTAAGAGGAAGTCTTGCACTCCAGGACACACAAACATCCTCCCTTCTTGCACCAACTCCAGTGCTTTACAGACCCACAACCTAACTTAACTCATAAAGATGACAGAAAAATTTTCATCCTCTTTTGCTGGGATACTTTTAGCAGTAAGAGTGCAGCCAGCAGGTCCCGGGAAGTGATTCTTCCCCTCTATTTGGCACTGGCGAAGACACATTCAGAGTGCTGTGTCCAGTTTTAGGCTCCACAGGACAACAGACATATGGACATAATGGAGCATTCATACCCTTCCAGGATCTGAAGCAAAGGCAGATAATAGCAGGAACTTAGATAAGTGCTGGAAGTCCTGAAATTTCCCTGACACTTATCATCTTTCACTACACGAGAGTAAGATTCATGTCTTAAGATTTCACATTAGGACAAATTTTAAGAATCAACTTCTTGGTCAATTTTTATTTTTACCTCTTTACAGAGAGCTTATTCTAGAAAATCACAAAGTTGAAAAAATACTTACAGATTGTATCTGTAAATCCTAAAAACATGCCTCTGTGATTCTTGAAAGTTAAAAAATGAGACATCTTCCCCTTGAAAACTCTCCTAAACCCGATCAAAATATGACACGGAAGTCAAAGAATGCTTTGGGTTGGAACTGACCTTTAAAGATCACCTAGTCCAACCCCCCTACCTTGGGTAGGGACATCTCTCACTAGATCAGGTTTCTCAAAGCTCCATCCAATCTGGCCTTGAACACTTCCAGGGAGGGGGCATCCACAAATTCTCTGGGCAACCTGTTCCAGTGTCTCACCACCCTCACCATAAAAAAATGTCTTCCTTATGTCCAGTCTAAACTCACCCTCTTTCAGTTTAAAACTGTTGCCCCATGTCCTGTCACAACAGGCCCTGATAAAAAGGTCTCCTTTTGTCTTTTTCATAAGCCCTCTTCATATACTGAAAGGATGCAATAAGATGTCCCCGGAGTCTTCTCTTCTCCAGGCTGAACAACCCCAACTTTCTCAATCTTTCTTCATAGGAGAGGTGCTCCAGCCCTCTGATCAGTTTTTGTGGCCCTCTTCTAGACTCACTCCAACAGGTCCATGTCTTTCTTGTACTGGGGACCCCCGAGATGGATATAGGCCCCTGTACTTGGCCTTGTTAAACTCCTTGAGGCTCCCATGGGCCCACTCCTCAAGCCTGTCAAGGTCCCTCTGGATGCCATCCCTTCTCTCTAGCGAATTAGCAAATCAACTGCACCGCTCAGCTTGGTGTCATCTGCAAACTTGCTGAGAGTACACTTGAACCCACTGTCTATGTTGTTGATAAAAATATTAAATAGCCCTGGTCCCAGTACGGACCCTTGAGGGACACCATTTGTTATTGGTTTCCACTTGGACATTGCGCCATTAACTGAAATTCTTTGGATACAGCCACCCAGTCAGTTAAATATCCACCTAACAGTCCATCCATCAAACCAACATCTTTCCAATTTAGAGGTAAGAATGTCCCGGTAGATGACATCTGTAGCTCTTCCCTTGCCCACTGATACAGTCACTCCATCATAGAAGGCCACTAGATTAGTCAGGTATGATCTGCCCTTGCTGAAGCCATGTTGGCTGTCACTAATCACCTCTCTGCCTTCCATATGCCTTGACATGTCTTTCAGGAGGATCTGTTCCATGATCTTCCCAGGCACAGAGGTGAGGCTGGCTGGTCAGTACTTCCCAGGGTCCTCCTTTCTCCCCTTTATACAAATGGGTGTGAAGTTTCCCTTTTTTTTTCCAGTCACTGGGGACTTCACCCAACTGCCAGGACTTTTCAAATACGATGGAGAGTGGCTTGGCAACTGCATCGGCCAATTCCCCCAGAATTCTGGGGTACATGTCATGTGCCATGGACTTGTGTACGTTCAGGTTCCTCAGGTGGTGTTGAACCTGATCTTCTATTACAGTGGGAGCCACTTTGCTCCCCTAGTCCCTGCCCTGACGCTCAGGGTCTTGAGAGATATGGGAAGAGAGATTACCACTGAAAACCAAGGAAAAAAATTGTTGAGCAACCCAGCCTTCTCCATCTCAGTTGTCACTAGTTCTCATGTCTTATTTATCAGGGTGGGTACATTTTCTTTAATCTTCCTTTTCTGGCCAATGGACCTGTAGAAGCCCGTCTTATTATTCTCTGCATCCCTTGCCAAATTCAGCTCCAACTGCACCTTAGCATTCCTGGTCCCATCCCTGCACATCCAGGAAGCGTCCCTCTATCCTTCCCATGATACATGTCCCTGCCTCCACTGCCTGTGCATTTCCTACTTACACTGTAGTTTGACCAGAAGGACCTTACTCAGCCATGCCAGTCTCCTGCCTTCCTTGCCCAATTTCTTGCACATGGGAATTGAGAGCACTTGCACTCTACGTGAAGTGTCCTTAAAGAGCCGCTAGCTCTGTTCAGCTCCTTTGTCCCTGAAGGCAGTTTCCCAGGAGGTCACATCTACTAGTTCATTAAACAACTGAAAGTTTGTTCTCCTAAAATTCAGGGTCCTGACTCTACGCTTCACCTGACCCATATCCCTCAAGACTGTGAAACCCACCCAGGGCATGATCACTGCACACCAGGCTGTCACCAATCCTGATCTCTCCAATTAGTTCATCAGGTCTAGAACAGCAACAGGTCTAGAAATGTTTCTCCTCTGGTCTGAATGTCTATCATCCGGATTAAAAAGTTATCAAAATTTTCCACTAGATGTCAGGGTGACTGAAGTCCCCCAGCAGGATCGGAACTTGTGAGCCTGATGCTTCCTGCAGTTGAAGTAAGAACACTTTGTCAACAGGCTCCCCTTGATCGGTAGGCCTGTAGTAAACACCAGCCACAAGGTTTCCTTTGTTGACTCGGCCCCTAATTTTTACCCATAAGCTCTAAACCTGTTCATTGCAAGAAATGTAGCATGCCTATGGACTGCCTCTCACTTTGACCAACACTGAGACTCCGGGCTATTTTTGCAGACAAGTCTTGGAGTTGGTTTTCTGAAAACAGAAGAATTCCCTTAAGGTCAGCTGTACATAAATACAGGAGGTTCTATCTGAACGTCCCAGAAACACTTTTTCACTGTGAGGGCAACTGAGCACTGGAACAGGTTGCCCAGAGGGGTTGTGGAGTCTCCCTTGTTAGAGTTTTTCAGAAGTTGTATGGAGATGATCCTGGGCAACTGGCCCTAGGTGGCCCTGCTTGAGCAGGGGGGTTGGACTAGGTGACCTTCAGAGGGCCCTTCCAAGTTCATCCATTCTGTGATTCTGTGATATTTGAGCACTTCCTGGTCAAAATGACATGGGCAGCCTATCAGAGGGAGATCTGATAACACATAGGAATAACATTGTCAAAAATGGAAACTCCCCGCCATAAAATGGCATCTTAAACAAAATTTCAGCCCCTTTTGTGTGTAGAGGAGGGCACTTTCTGGTCTGATGTACTTCTGGGCAAACTGGTAGGAAAGGCTGGTCCCGTCAGCCAATCACAACAGAGCAGAAGAGGGGATTGACTTCTGGGGCAAATGGTACACATGGATGTCTGCAAGTGGGCAGGGCACCTGCCATTTCTTATCTTGGATAAAAGTTGCCCCTATATTACTGCCTTATATGGTAATTCTCCACATTATGACCCTGCACCTTATGTGGTTATAGCTCCATATTGCAGTTGCACAAATTTTTAGGTGGCATCTGAGCACTGTGCACAAAACGGAAAGAACCAGCACAGAGGGGGAGCAGAGTTGGGATGCAATGACTGGTTATCAAGACAGGCTAACGCTTCCATGACTCCACAATAAAAAAAAAGGACAGTCCGATCAGGGAATTGGGACTTCCCGAGCCCATCAGCTGGTTCAAGTCACTTGTAACAGAAACTATACCCTGCTTCCTGATGGCCTGACTGATAACTTTGGTTATGTAAGTCTTTGCATGCCTGGATATTAAGTTTAGCCCAGCGAATTACTGGATTTACTGTTGTTTCAACCCAGTTAACTGTATTACTGATTTGTATTTTCTACTATACTGTTATTTTAAGATAAATTGTTTAGCCCTAAAGCTGCTGGTCTGGTGTTTGTTACTGTATTGGGTGTACATGTGTCAGAGTCAAATACTCTCTGACCAGGTTCGTTTAGATACTCCACACAAGGAGGCCTTAATGTTTTAATACCGAATTTACTCAGTTGAAGATATTTGATGATACATGGGATTTTGATTTTTCAGAGTGATACAGCAATATACTGAAATCCTGACACAAGCTTAATATAGCAATTGCAACATACAGTTGCAAATCAATCACAAAACAAACATGATTCCCTCATAAGTCTGGCCAGCTTGTTGATGAAAACACTCTTGCCCCACTTGGTCAGGTGAATCCCATCAGCTCCCAACAGACTCAGCTTCTTAAAGGCAGATCCATGATCACAGAAGCCCAAACCTTGAACATTGCACCAGCCGGGCATTCACCTGTTCAGTTTGTCTTCTTCTTCCTGAACCCCTTCCTCTGACTGGGAGGATAGAGGAGAACACCACTTGTGCTCCAGATCCTTTTAACATTGCTCAGAGGGACATATAGTCTCTTTTGATGGTTCTAAGTTGCCTTGTCACAGTATTCCTACACGGAATAGTAGGAGCAGATGATAATCTGTAGGGTTCATCAGGCTTGGTAGCCTCTTAGTGACGTCACAAATATGAGCTCCTGGTAGGCAGCAAACTTCTCCAGAGAAATTGTTTGGATGGCAAATAGGTGTTTTGGTACCTCTCAGTAAGGAATCTCCATTTACTAATGCTTTAGACTCTTTCCTGGTGGTACTGGTTCTAATGTGGGTGAATGTTTGGATCAGCTTTGCATGTTCGGCTTTTTCCTAGATCTTGCCTGTGTCCTGGGTTCAGCTAGGATAGGGTTAATTTATATTAACACTACATATAGGCAGGGGGCAGTGTGGGCAAAGCATGGGCTCTGGTGGGGCTGTAGGGATTGGCTGGGGCAGAGCTATTCATTGGGCTTGGTTTTATATCACTCGTTTTGTGTATTGTTTCATTACTATCCCTGTTGTTTCTTCTCCTCTTGCATTGTTCTATTAAATCCTCCTTATTTCAACCCACGGGGTTTTGCCTTTTTCTCACTATTCTTCCCATTTGGGGGGAAGGGAGGGTGAGGAGTGACTGAGCAGCCATGTGGTGCTCAGGTCACATCTGGGTCTAAACTACAACAGTCTGTTACTCATGTGCTCTTCATTCTCCAACCCCAGAACATCGTTTCTGTTACTTCGAGGCACTTTAGGGAAAGGATCTTCCTTCTGTCCCAAGCATAGACAAAAGACCTCCTAAAAATCAGCATACCTGTCATCCAAATTGTAATCTGAAAGTAAACTGAGTACATTTTAAATGTGTATCAATAATATTCCAAATTAACCACTTTTGTCTTGATGAACTCAAGTACAGCACTTGATCTGTGCTAAGAAAATTAAGATTAATCTCTAACACCTCTATGCATGTGGCAAATTAAAGTTACATGCATTGAAGTAGGTAATGGTGGTTAGAAACAATTACATTTAAAAATATATACATAAATATCACCTGAAGAGACTTGAACTCTTCAGCTTAGAAGAGAGAAGGCTCAAGGGGGAGGAATCTTATCAGTGTATATATAAATACCTGATGGGAGAGAATGAAGGAAAGGGAGCCCAAGACTCTTCTCTGTACTGCCCACTGACAGGGTAAGAGGCAATGGGCACAAATTAAAACAAATGAAATCTATCTGAACACAAGAAAACACTTCTTACTGGGAGGGTGATCAAATACTGTAACAGGCTGCCCAGAGAGCTTGTGGAGTCCATCTGTGGAGATATTCAAAACCTGACTGGACACGGTCCTGGCAAACCTGCTCTAGGTGTCTCTGCTTAGTGGGGGAAGGGTGAAGGTTGGAACAGGTGATCTTGAAAGGTCCTTTCCAACCTCAAACATTCTTTGATGCCGCCCATGGACAGGTCAGTCATGGGAATGAGCCTAGAAATCTCTAAATTTAAAAGCAAAAGCTAAAGGGGCAGTATTTTTCATTTCAGAAGTTCCAGGTTCAATCCCTGTAGACAATCCAATTGAGGATACTTTTTATCAGTAAACACCCATCAATTATGACATTGGGAAGCATATATATATTTTTTTTTTTCAAAACGCAGAAAAACAAAACAACTATTATAATCTTGGATTTTGTTTCAAAGTCTATTTAAGGACTCTGAGCTAAAATCAGTGGTTACAGCTCTTACCAGCTATAGGATCCATGGTTTCTCTATTGCTTGGAGAATATGAACTCTGAGAAGATGAAAGCCCACCAGTGGAACTGCTAGTAAAGTGCATGTTTGATCTACGTGCACGGGGGCCTCCCAAACCCCGGCCTGGATGAAACATTCTACGTACATGCCGAACACCACTAGATTCATCATAACCAAGCAGTTAAGAAAAGTCTTTTGCTATCAAGTATTAAACAGCAAGAACATTTTACTAGGTGGAATAATCAGGCAACACACTATTTCCACATGAATAGAAACATGATTCAACTTTATAAGCATTATGCAGTCATAACTATGGTGCCATTCAGACCTATAGATCTGAACCCAAGGCATTCAGGGCTGCTTGCACCAAATTCATCTTTCCCAGGCTTTTTATCATGTCTAAAAAATGTCAGGATGGATTTTCTGCCTTCTGGATCAAAGTTTTTTACTAGGTATTTTAAACTGATGATGCATATTCAGAAGAACACATTGCTCATTAGACATAAGGATTTAACATAAAAATTGGGAAAGAAGGGTATTTAAATACTGAAAATAATCTACAAAGTTTAATTAGCACACAAATGGAAACTGGTATCTGGATACTGATAGAACATTGTCGCTAACATTTTATTGATTTACTACTGCTCTCATGCAGTTTGGGAAGCTTTCCATAGCTACATCTGACAGAAAAATTCCTCCATTCTGGGATTTTTTTAAAGTAAACTTGGGAAACAAGATAATTAGAACATCTTTAATATAAAAACCAGCTTTGATCTTATTTAGAAAAGGATCTTAGTAGCTTGCTAACTGCACCTTTCAAAGTGTTTTTAAGACAAACAATATTGTTCAAATGCTAGTTAAGCGTATATTGTTGTCTCACCCAACTATGCTGGTGTTAAAAAAGCATTTGGATCTCTTAACTCATTGCAAACATATACTAAAGCCAACCAAACTAGAACCATTTACATGGTCAAGACTGAAGTAATTTTTTAAATAGTAAACCAGTTGAAAATTGTTTAAGAAAGAAAGAAATTAAGAAATTTAAAGAGCTGTCCAGCATCTCCAAGGATAAAGGTGATATCTTGCAGTGTCTGCACAGGATTCTTCACAAGAAATATGTGCAGCCATTTAAAACAGCTTAAAAAACCTTTCTAACTGCTACACAGAAGACAATATCCTTTCCTAAACTTCTAGCAACTGGGTGGGGGGAAATCTCTTCCCTTTGTTCTTCCTTTTAGTCTTAGCTGTCAGAAGACATGAAATAGCACCCAACATGGAACAGCTAGTCCATAAAAAAGTTCCCTATCAAGTTTTGTGGACTTGGTAACACTGATTGCTAAAGCAACGTTGTACAGAAACTTTCACATGCGTTTTCTATAATTATTTATAACACAGTCCAATTTATAAAGCTCTTCCCTACTAGTTTTGTGATGACTTAGTAACTGAAAAGGTTATTCTAATTTCTCTAGCTGTTATGTAGCTAGCAATAAACACACATTTCCCAATTAAAAGTTATCTGACATCACTGATGTTGGAAGGGGAGGAAAAGCTACAGAAGCATGAATTCTAATCCAACACCTCATCCACTTCAGTAGGGAGTTAACTTCACTGTGTAATTAGGACTGACAATTTAAATAAACATAGATATAATTAGTATAAGACTATATATTATATGTAAAATAATATATTACATATAATGAATATATATAAGATACAATGAGCCTCTTAAGTTTTTAGGCTTTTTTTTTTAAGAAGCCCTGAACAAAAAAGGCACTATCAAATTTCATTAGGAGTGTATTTTTTTTTTAAATGAGATACAGAAAGACAAATAATTCATAGAGATCACAAGAACAAGAGTTTTTAATGATGGCCTGTACTTCCATGATGTAAGAGTACCTTATGAAATTATGTTGTAGGTATTTGTACAGCAAAAACCAAGCCACCTTACTTTTCCTAATACCAAGTAACGCAAAAGAAAATTGTACTTAAAGTGCAAAGAAACTGACAGTTTGAGCTCTTCAGTCATTGAAAAGTAGTTATATCACTAAAATCTGCAGATAAATGAAAGACAGCCCTAATCCATAGGAAGTCTCCTGATAGCTCTTCTAAATCTTTTAAAAAGTCATTAACAGGCTGAAACTACCCTACTGAAATACAGTGATAAAACTAAATCAAACACAATCACTCAATTTCAAAGTTCAAAGCATTCTCTAATATATTTGCTTTTAGTGAAATTTACTGCTTTCAAACTTGCAATTATCTATAATACACCATTGCATCTGGATTGCTGCTTTCCCATACATAAAATAGCATCAGAACTAATGACCAAGAAGGGTAAAAACTGCAGTGCAGAAAGAAGCAGCTGGGTGTCAAAAACACCTTTAAAAGGTTTTGCTATCAGGAATAAAACAAAAACACACACCCACATTGTCAAGCTACACCTGAAGCCCATTTACAGTCTGATAGATATACATACACACATATAAAAAATTCAGTCATACAGATACCCTATAACTAAGCACCAATTGCAAAAAAAAAAAAAAAAAGCAAAACTGATATAGCCACTTGACTACAGAAGTCAAAACAAGTAGTTACAGCTATCATAAAGGAACAGTCTATCCCTTTTCCCTCAACTTAAGAAAGGATATTAAATCTCTAGGAGCTCTGTGTTCCAGGGTAAGATGAGCTGCAAAGTCATCTGTGACATGATTAGGATCCCCTCCGGGTAATGCTGCACATATTGGACAGATCTGAAACAAGAAAATGAGAAAAAAACCCAAACACTATCAACTTTATGCAAATCATAAACCACATAATTCAGAGTTGATCGCTTGACATGGATTCTTACACTTTAAATATACTTCAAATTCTAATCCTATATCTAAACAGACACCACTTTAAAACAGTAAATGTGTTCAAATGCAGCTGTTAATTTTACTATCTTTTTAAGACTCACTTTTCCTTGTAATTTAATAATACCATGGAAACCAAAATGTAAAATTTTCAAATCCTATCTTCATCTTTCAAACTTGTCTTTATATGTCAATTCCATCACAGACAGTAGTCTGGTTACACAGGATTACTGCTTGTATGTACCTGCGTATGACATTATCACGTTCATTTACTGCTCTCTGAATCCCCAAGCAACTTCTCATTCATCTCACTAGAAGTGTGGGAAGGAGAGTGAAAACAGATGTGAATATTCATTAAAGTATCACCACTGAGGTAACATGCAAATAGAGATTTGGCAGAGGAAAGAAACTCCTTATTCCTACCAAGTATTTTGGGAGATAGAATTATAGTTTTAGTTTTTCCTTAAGCCTAAACACACATTTTTTAAAAAGTCTAGGGACACTTACTGCCATAGCAACCTTCATTTATTATTTTTATTTTTCCTCTCAATAACTTTATATCCACCTGAAAGAAGTGTGCCCTAAAAGTCCTTTGCAACAGTTTTGCAAGTCAGCCTTGAAGTTTGATGGACCACAGATTAATAAAACAGAAAGGAGAAACTTCCACACAGTATGTTAGGTCTTAACTATACTTCCAGGGAGATCAACCTGGACTTTGCAACTGATAAGAATGTAAACTAAGGAGACCCCAGACACAAGACTGGGAGGGGTGAGATAGCACCATACAAACCAATAAAGACAAATGCAGGGGGAAGAGAGAGCAGGGAAGAACAAAAGGGAGGGTAGATAGAAAGGGATATAAAAGGGGCTGGTCGCATGTAAAATAAGAGTTAGTACGCTTGTCTGACTGAGCCCTGAGCTTGATGACTGCAATCTATCCTATTTTCTTATATCTTCTTACTAAATCTTAACAATCTGTGTAATCTCAATCTCTATTCCATGTGTATGTGTGCTGCAAAGACTAAATGCCAGCTACTGGCAAGACCTGTGTACATGTGAATGAAATTTGGTGCCAGCTACCACTATCACATACCTTCACTAGTGACCTATCTCTACCAGCTGAAGAGGAGGAAGGGGACTTGGCTGCCTATAGTTATGTTTTACGGAAGTCCTACATGTAGGTGCTGTTGAAGGCAGCACCATGTCTGTGGTTGTCTGTGTGACAGGCCGTGTCAGTGTCCTCTGTGTGCATATGGGTCTCTGGAATATGTGCTCGTTATCACAACTGGTTGAACCTGCAAACAGGAAAGTGGCAGCTGCATCCCAGGTCCCCAGGCTGGGCTTCAGCAGATGAGCAGAAGGGAATCCTGGGGTGGAGAACATAGCCACGCTCTTAACAGTCCTTAAAATTAACAGATCACGACATTACTTTGAATGAATTCCAGGAGATGATTAAAACGCCTTAAGCCAGTTAGGCTCCAAACATCACAGTTTATTCAACAGTTACTAGATCTGTTCTCTTATTATCACCACCTCCCTATTTATGCAAGTATACTGGTTTTGGATGGGATAGAGTTAAAATTCTTCATAGTAGCCCATATAGTGTTATGTTTTGTCTTTGTGACCAAAAGTGTTGATAACACACCAATGTTTTAGCTGTTGCTGAACAGCTCTCACACAACATCAAGACCTTTTCTGTCTCACACTGCCCCAACGGCAGGTAGGCTGGGGGTGTAAAAGAAGCTGGGAGGAGATGTAGCTGGGACATCTGATATTCCTGACATTCCAGACCATGTATGTCATCATGCTCAGTAATAAAAATCACAGGGAAGAAAGAAGGGGGGGGGTGTCAGAGTTATGGTGTTTGTCTTTCTTAGCAACCTTTACTCATGATGGAGCCCTGCCCTCCTGGAGATGGCTGAACACCTGCCTGCTGATGGGAAGTGGTGAATGAATTCTTTGTTTTGTTTTGCTTGAGCATGCAGCTTTTGATTTCCCTATTAAACTGTCTTTTATTTCAACCCACAAACTTTTGCTCTTTTACCCTTCTTATTCTTCCTCCCCATCCCACTAGGGGCGGGGGGAGTGAGCAAGCATAGATTCATAGAATCATAGAATGGTAGGGGCCGGAAGGGACCTTGAAAGATCATCGAGTACAACCCCCCTGCCAGATCAGGATCACCCAGGGCAGGCCACACAAGAATGTGTCCAGGTGGGTTTTGAAAGTCTCCCGAGAAGGAGACTCCACAACCTCTCTGGGCAGCCTGTTCCACTGCTCTGTCACCCTCACAGGAAAGTTTTTCCTCATGTTGAGGTGGAACTTCTTGTGTTCCAGTTTGTGATGATTGCCCCCCATCCTATCACAGGGCACCAAGCAGCTGTGTGGTGCTTAGTTGCCAGTCAGGGCTAAAACACGACCAGCATTTTTGGCACCCAATATGGGACTCAAAGGGTTTGAGATAATGACAGATTTGACCAGAGCATATTAGAGGGAACACAATAATTATTATAGCTGTTTAACTGCTGCTGACTTATATCTTTTCGAATGGACTGCCTAGGGAGGTGGTGGAGTCTCCAGCCCTGGAGGTGTTTAAGGAAAGGTCAACTGGTCAAGGGAGTGGGAGCACAGGTGGTGTTCTCTTCTAGCCCCTCAGTCGTGGGGACCAACCCAGAAAGACTGAGGAGGACCAACCAGATCAATTCATGGCTTTGCACCTGGTGCTACCAGCAGGATTTTGGGTTTTTTGACCAGGGGTCAATTTACATGAGGGCAGGCCTGCTGGCAGCAGATGGGGTGCGTCTCTCTCAAAGGAGGGAAGGATTTTATCACAAGAATTGGCTGAGCTCACTGACCTAGCTTTAAACTAGATTCAAAGGGGGAAAGGGGAAAACCAGGCTTGCTGGTAATAAGCCCTCTATGGAGGTGTTGCCCTCTATGTTAAGAAATGGATTGAATGTGAGATTTCCCTAAAGAACAGCCACGAGCAAGTCAAAAGCCTATGGGTAGGAATTAGGGACCAAGGCAACAAGGGGAACCTTGTGGTCAGAGTCTACTATAGGCCTCCCGATCAAGGGGAAGCTATTGATGCAGCATTCCTACTCCAGCGACAGGAGGTATCGCACTCACAGGCTCTCCTCCTGCTGGGGGACTTCAGTCACCCCGACATTTGCTGGAAAAGTAACACGGCCAGCGGTAGGCAGTCAAGGAGGCTCCTGGAGTGCCTTGGTGATAACTCCCTGGGACAAGAAATAGACAGCCCTACACGAGGGAATGCAATATGGGATCTACTGGTCACCAATGCAGGTGAGCTGG
>JAAGNO010021352.1:343-30400 GCA_033439905.1 Ceryle rudis | reverse complement strand
CGGGTTGGGAAGAAAGGGGCGTGGCCACACCCTCCTCATGGCCCCGCCCCCCTTTTCCCTCACCGTGCCCTCCCCCCTCCCTCCCCCCCCCCCCCCCCCTTCTTTTTTTTCTTCTCCCCCCGCGGGGCCCACGCGTCGCCCGCCACTATATGTACACTTGGTCAGGCTGTGTAAACTTTGACATGTGGATGTCAATCTTTCCTCATATTTGCAGATGGCTTTATCAGAGCGTGATTAGTTTCTAGAACAAATTTGAGCAAAAGAAAACATTACCTACAGTATGTAAGCCAACAGACCAGCTAGTTTTCAGATTTGTCTATTTACATGGGCACTGGGTGTTTTGCTAAGGCTCTCTAAAAGTGATGGTAATTGAACAGTGCCAGTGTGTTAGTAGAAGCTGATGAGTTGTAAAGGTTTTATAAACAACCACGGTGGATTTGGCTATAGCCTTTCGAGTAATGTTTGTTAATCTCGCTGAGCGAGTATGCACCTAACACAATGTAAATACTCCCGAATTTGGAGGTGTCAATAGTGTAACTTTTACTGTTTGTAAAATCATTCGCTGATATCATCAGTAAGTTTACCAAATGTCCCATGGCCAAATATAATAAAAGCTTAAGTAAGCTCCTGCAAGAGGAAGACTGAAAACACGTTTGCTGTTTTTATTTTCGCCGCCTGTTTGTGAAAGGTTGGCAAAGAAAACAGGATGCCGGCTAATAAATACAGTTGCTATCCCTCTATCATTGGAGGTACCCACAGGGGCTTCCCAGATGCTTGAGAAGAAAGGGCAGCGTGCTTGGATGGCTTGGCCTCTGGGGTGAGTGATGCGCCAGCACCACTCCTGCTTTGCTGGGGGAATCCCTGCACAGGGCAGGCTCCCTGCAAAGCCATTGCTGATGATTTCTCTCTACTCACTTGCTCAGCAATTGCATTATCCAAACACAGTCCCATCTTTGCCAGGAAGAAGCCGCAGCCGCACGCACACCACCGCAACCGCAGCACCAGGGAAATGCCGAAATTTCATCCAAAAATGTCATTAACCACTAGAGGGCCCAAAAATTGTACAGAACAACACATCTGCAGCAAGGAGATCGACTTCCAGAGGTCTTTTCCCTTCTGTGGAGAAGTAACTTTATTTTTTTTCCTATCTTTCACTAATAAAAAGGGGTCTGGAAAGGAGTAGCACATGTAAGGAGCCGACACCAGCGCTGGGGGTTAATAAACAGCCCCCGCAGCTGAAAGTATTGATGGCAGAGGAAGATGAAACGGCTGTGACATTTAAAGGAGGAATTTGTGAACCACAAATATGAGCATGACTGACACAGCATGGCAGCACATAAAATCAATACAAATAACCTAAACCTTAATACCTTGATCCTGGGGAAGAGCATTGCATTACCAGAGGCTTGGAGGAGCAGCAGCCGCCCGGGACGCAATGGCTGGGTGCTATCGACTGTCTTGCGCGGGGGCAATGACAATTAGGATGCTCTTTAGGAGGGAGGCTTTCCCTTCACTTTCTGCTGATCTGCAGGGTGAATATGGAAGAGAAGACAGTGGCAGCAGAGTCAACAGGCTCCCTTTGCTCTTCTTCCCCCCCTCCACCACACACAGGGCTCATTATTCTGTTCAATATTTAAGAGCAGGTTTTCAGAGGAGATCATCTCCCACTTAAGCAGTGGGGGCTGAGGGAGAGATAAGGAGAAATTTATTTGCTGTGAGGGTGCCAGAGCCTGGTCCAGGCTGCCCAGAGAGGTTGTGATGTCTCCTTCTCCAGAGAGATTCCAAACCTGCCTTGACAATGCCATCCTGGGCACCCTGCTCTGGGTGACCCTGCTGGAGCAGGAGGGTTGGAAGACATGATCTCCAGCAGGCCTTTCAAAGCCCCACCATTCTGTGTTGCTGTGATTCAGTTTCAAAAAAGAAGATGCTTGATCTCCCTCCAGACCTTAGAAACACCCAGCCCCAAGGATGGCTGCTAAGCCACAATAAAAATCAGACCTCAAGCTGCACCTGAACTATTTCACATTTGTTAACGACAATCACAGCTTCTGCTGAAGCACAGTGATGCTGGATAGAGGCACAGCCAGGATTAGCTGTCTGTGTGCACTCCTACATCACCTACCTGCAACTCACTCAGATGCTCTGCAACCCAGGGTGCAGCACGAGACAGGGAAGACTCTGTCCAGCTGCTCAGTTCATAGAATCACAGAATTGTTTTGGTTGGAAGAGACCTCGAAGATCATACATTCTAACTGTTCTTCCAGCACTGCCAGGGCACCACTGAACCATGTCCCTCAGCACCACATCTCCACGGCTCTGAAACCCATCCAGGGTTGGGGACACCACCACTGCCCTGGGCAGCCTGGGACAGGACTTGACAGCACTGTTGGGGAGGAAATTTTTCCTCAGGTCCAACCTAAACTTACCCTGGTGCAGCCTGAGACCATTCCCTCTTGTCCTGTTGCTTGCTCCTTGGGAGAAGAGACCAACCCCACCTGGCTCCAACCTCCTTTCAGGGAGTTGTTGGGAGTGAGGTGGTCTCCCCTGAGCTTCCTTTTCTCCAGGTTGAACACCTCTATGTTCCTCAGCTGCTCCTCACAAGACTTGTCAACACTCCTTGTCCCAAGCAGAGCAAACACCAGCTGTCAGCAAGGTCCAAAACAGGACAGGCAAGCAGGGAAAGGAGCCTGCACCGCTCCATGCTCTACCATGAGACTCATGCAAAAGCTGCCAGCTCTTCAGCACAAACCCTTGTCAACCTCTTTGGACCCAGAAGGATAAAACCCTTAAGGATGTGCTGAGCAAGGAGCTACAACAGGTGGATAAGAGTTGGATGACTGAAGAAGCACAAGCAGCAAGAGCCCTCTGCAATGGTGCCAGGAGCTGCCTATAATCACCCCAACACCCGGGTAGGGGAGGGAGGCACTGAAAAGGTGAAAGCAGCCATAATCATCATCACCTGAGCCATGTTTGTTAATGTGTGTACAGAGGAACTCTATTTGTTTGTAGGTCCTTAGTAGAAGTGTGTCTAATGTTGACTTTTTGAGTCTAATATTGTTTGAATTTTCTATCGCGAGCCTAAGCCACACTACCGGAGTGCTCCTTCCCTCCTATGTTTGTATGTTCATTTAAAAACATCCTGGAGTAGCAAAAAGCCCAGAGGGTCTCCCAGCCATTCCCCTGCCCAACATCAGGGGGCTCACCACCCAAGCACAGTGGTAGCCACCAGTGGCAGAGCCATTGCCATCCCATCCTGAATGTGGGGTCCTGACACATTTAGGTTTCACCTGCACCCAGGTGCAGGCAGGGACCCTGCCCGTCCCCCTGCTGGGTTCAGCCTGGGCCAGGGCCATGCTAGTTTCCAGAGTCAACAAAAAACACACTGTTCCAGCCAATTCTTCACTAATCTTAAAGCAAACACAAAGCTCGGGCACATCTCTTATCCTCTTTTCAGGTAAAAGTTTACCCTGCCCCCCGATATCATTGCAGCTGGAGGAATATTCCAGCCCTCAAACCCATCACAATGCAACCCCCTGTCCACAGGGGGCTTGCGCAAAAGAAGTACAAGCAACTTCCCCGACTTCTGCAAAATCAGCAGTCTCAACCCCAAACAGAAAGAAAACTTCAAATCACCATGAAAGAGTTTCTGGGGTGCAGGTGGGTGGGGGAATACCTTTCTCCTGGGCAGCCACTGCCCCGACCAACTCCCCAGAGACAGATTTGCTTTGGAAACGCTCTGCTACCAAGAATCCACATTCAGAAAGGACATCATAAAAATAATACCCACTGATGGAATGACCTTTAAAAGGACATAATTAAAAAAATCCTGGATGGGTGTAATTTTTACTTCCCTCTTGGGTTTTGAGGCTGTAAAATAAAAAGGAGGAGGGGGTGATAAATCTTTTCAAGGTTTGTTGTAGAATGATATGACTCTGGAAACTGTCAATTTCACGTAAACAAAGAATAAAAAAAAAGTGATAATTTCTATAGCCCAAATTAAAACTGCTGCCAGATTTGCAGCATTTTTCATTGCAGGGGAAAAAAGTCCAACCCTATTGCAAAATAAAAGGCAGCAAGGAACCCCTGGCAGAGGATGCAGCACAGTACAAATAAGGGCAAACACAGTTACTGGCCGTACTGGGAACTTGGGCCAGCACCTGGTGCCTGAGGGCCACTGGCCCCACGTGCCCAGCCCAGGTGGTGCCACCAGCCCCAGTGCCAGGCAAAACCCAGCATCTCCTCCTTGCCACATAAACATCAGGGGAGGGGGAGGGGAATAGGGATAGTGCAGATCCTAAACATGCAATTCGATATTCCAAAAAGAAAATGTAGCTTTTTGTGTAAAAGCAGAAAAATTTGTATGTATACTTTCATGGTCTGTCATCCAGGATCAGGATCACAATTGCACTAACATGTCTCACTGGTCGTGGACAAAGCACAATCACTAACACATCCCGTGCAAGGAAATGGGAGGAAGAAAAAAAAATCCCCAAGACAATAGGAATATAGGGATAATTCTCTTTTTTTTGCCATGCAACAAAAGCTGCTGCCTGCAATTTACTGCTGTGAATGAGAGCCTTAAGCAGGTGCTTAGAGAGCAGCTGTCACATAAAAGCCAATATTTAAAGCCGTTATGTTTACCTTACAATTATATTTACCTTGAATGTCTTCTGGGCATTATTAATTTCCTCCATTATCACCCAGTTTAACATTTTATTTTACATAAAGAGGCTTTTACCCCATCTCTAATTGCTCCCCACCACCCCCTCACCAGGGAGGTTACCTGGGAAGGTGTTTTCCAAGGGTTCCATCACTCCTGGGGCATCATGGAGACATGCACATGAGTCATACAGGGGACTGGTGGCCACAATCAGGTTTTGGGCCAAGAACCCCTTCAAAGCCACCAAATGGGAACCCATCAGGTCCCACCCCAGCATCACACACCCACCAAAAACCACAAACACCTTGATCCTGCTCATGCTACATTTAGGGCAGGAATAGATAAAATCAACTGTGCACACACAAGTCTGAAATGATGCTTGAAGGGTGGAAAACAACACCTCTCCCAAGCTGATGCAAGTCAAAACCTACGTCCCCCAGCTCACCATGGAGCCACCAGCAGACCCAGGAGCAGGACTTGCTTTACAGAGGGACACTTGCTCCATCCTTTGGGACCTCATCCAGCACTGCATTTACTCCACACCACACCATTTACAGCACACACCACTTAACTGCTATGTAATCCCATTAACCTTCTAAATAAAGGCCCACAGGGGAAGGTGACCAGTGTCTGTCTGTTCAGTGGGATGAAGCAGCACCAAGCTCTGCAAGAATGCCTCCCCTCTGCCAGGATGGGATGGAGAGAGTGAAGAGAAGGCTCATAACCTCCCACAATGGCCAAGTTCAATCCTGTATCAGGATTGGATTAGAGGACCTATCCCGTGGAGATGGGTAGCAATGCCTAGCTCATGGGATGAGGAAAATCATCATCCCTGTGAAAAAACATGCCCTAAAGCCTTGTACTTAGGCAGCCCACTCCAGTACCCCTCCACAGGCATGAAACAGCCTCAGTATATCAAAATCTGCCACTTCCCAGCAGAACCAGCCCACTGCAGCCAGCTTCACATGAAACATCATCTTGGCTGGAAGCAGACGCCCCACAGGACCATCCATCCACCTCTAAATGCACGGTGTAAGTACAGTATATCTCCGTTAAATTATGGGCACTCAGATTAGCACGTCCTTGTCCTTGCTCTGATAAAGGAGCCCAGGGGCTGGGTTAAATTATAGGAGCAAATCAAGCCTTCTTTTGATTCTGACCCTATAGACACAAGAGTCCCAGAGGGTCCCCATTTTCTTCTGCCCACTTGCCTTTATTTATTGCTAATTTCCCCTACTACAATAAACACATCCAGGGTCATCCGATCCCCATACTGTTGGCATTTTGTAGACGACATAAACCACACTCGGGGCCGGCGGCATTCCTGCTCCCCGGTTGCTGCGAACCAACAGAAAGTCCTTTATGAACTGGATGGGGAGACAGAGGGTGTCAGAAGGAGCAGGGGGATGCTGAATGGATGGCATTTCTTTTTCCCTTTTCAGAGGCCTCCCTGAATAGATTTGTTACAGGACTGCTCAGACTGGGAACAGGGCAGGACAGAGCCAGCAGCAGTATGGAAATACCTGACAAGAGCCTGGCTCGCCTTATATCCCTGAAAAATCCCCTGTGTCTTCAGAAACAGGAGGCTCCCCGGTAGCCAGCAGAGTTGTATTTAGTGGGATGGAGCTGTTTGCACTTAAGTGAGTGGGAGAAATTCCCCTGGGAATTTTTTTATCGTGGCAGGTGGGGAGATAGGGATTGGATATCCATGAACCAGGGCACACCAGCACTTAACACCCAAGTCCTGTTGTAGGGCAAATCAAGGCCCAGCAGCCAGCTCAGCACCAAGCACCATACTCTGTACCCCACCATCCCATTCAGTTCAGGGCTGGATTTGTTCCAGCTACAGAAAAAAGAATTTTTTTGCAGCCTTTTCCCCCTTTTACGAACTGGGGGAGGCTGGAAAATGATTGCACAGGCCACCCCCAAAACAACCTTCTTGAGAAATAACCACCCAAGGACTCTCTCTCTCAAAACATTCTTCAAAACACAACCAAACTAGTTTTCCCTTCCCCAGACAGAAAATAAATCCGCTTTCAATCCAAAAATCCCAACCCAAATGAACAGGGCTCTACTCTGAGCTCTAGGTTGATGTTTTCAGCTTGCCTAAATGACTTAGGAGCATAAGTCCCAGTGACTTTCAGAGCTCCTAGGGAACCGATTTTACAAGACCTTGACATGCTGGGGTGGCTAGTATCCAGGGAGCATTGCCAGAACAACCTGGCACTGCTGCAGACCCCACCAAAACATGAGACGCCCTCTAAAAATCTGTCCCCTCACTCACTTTTTAGAATAAAACCTGGGTACCCAGAAGAATCTGGCTATTTTGGGGACATTTTCTCCTGTGATAAACTTAAGGAGGTTTTGTGTGGGGCTTTTCAGCGTTGTTTTTGTTTAGGTTTTGGGGTGGGTTTTTTTAAGGGTTTTTTTTGGTGGGTTTTTTTTTTTTTTTAATGAAAGGCCACATGGTTTAAGGAATAGTATCTCCTGGCTTAAACATCCAGAGATTTGGAAAAAACAGGAGATTGGGAAGGAATATAAAAACCAAATAATTTAAAAATCTGGCCTCTTATCCAGTACAGCTTCATCTGCTCCATTTTAGTTTGCCTTTGAGATAACAAACTCCTGGCTAACACATTTCTGGCCCTTGGACAGGTATCTGCAAGCAATACTGGGGTCACTCCTTGCTCTCCTCTCTGCAGCTGGGGTCCCAGTGGGATGCAATTTTCAAGACTGGGTTGGAACCCCAGCATCATGGGCCACCTGTGAGGATGTTGGTTTGGGATCCAAGTGCCAGGGTGAGAGGCACATTTATGCAACCCCATCTCAAATTCGCTCAAACATTGCCCAGGAGGGTCAAAAGTTCAGACAACCCAACGCCAACACTGTCGAGTTTTGTTTCCTGCTCAGGAAAGCGGGTGAAGGAAGGAACCAGGGAGAAACAAGAAAGAGGAGAGAAATCCAATAAACGCTGGGGTGAGAAGGGAGAGGGGCAGGCGGTGAGAAAAGCAAACACAGGCTGCAACAAAAGGAGGAGAAAGGGAACAAGAACTGTGGAAAGCAAGAGGACGACAGGTTAGGAGGAGCCAGAGGGGCGGACAAGGGGCTTGCACAAGCAGCTGACAAGGCGTAGCCTGCACGTGGCGAAATCCCACTGTCAGCTCTGCTGAGCTCTGGGGTGGCTGCTGTAGACCCGCATCCCCAGCCCCAGGATACCAGCCAATTCACCTCCCTTAGTGTTTGGGGGCGTTTGGGGTGTGGTTTTTGTTTTGCTTTTGGTTTTTTTTTAAACCCTGCAGCAGCTCTTAAGGAACCTGATGTGCAAATGGAAAGAGGTGACCTTCTGGGGACAACCTTATTTTTTTCACACAATGCCAACCTCATTGCTTCCCACCACCACTTCCACATCATGGAGCTCCCTTCTCCTCCTACCCACAGCCATGCAGGCTGGATGTCTCCAAGATGTGGGACACCTACTCCCCCCTCCCCATGCCTGGCAACACTCTGCAGCAGCACACCACGTTCCCAGCATGGCTGGGGGAAGATCCATTCTTTCTCCCTGGCTCCCCGCCAGCAAGGTGTCCTTTTCTGTGCCTCCTCCTGGCACAGACACCAGCTGCTCCTCAGGTTTATGGGGTGGGATGGTTCAGAAGAGGAGAGCATGCCCCAGCATGTGCCTGGGTTTGAACAAGGCCGCTCATATGTGGGCATGTGCACCTTGGAGGTGGAACAAAGGCTTTATGGCTCTCACATCACACCCGGCAGAGACCAGCCGGTGGCCTTCCCCATGCACTCCGGTGACCTTGGATCTTTATTGTTTCTGAGAATGGACCCTTTATAGGCTCCAGATGGAAAGTGTAAAATTAATAACCCCTGGTTGGCAAATGCCCATATGTTTTCCACCTTCTCCCAAGATACAAGTTGTTTATAGCAGCATTTATTTAATGCAAATTAACATATAAATGAAGATACATGGCTCTTCCCAGAGACCTGCAGGAACTGCTTTGCACTGCGTTGTTATAGCCCATCATGTGCAATGATATAGCCCAGGGGAGGGGGCTGGAACATAAATCAAAACATTTTGCAAGGCTGAGTCCCCATGCTGCAACTTCTAAAACCCTCCTGCCACCCCCAAACCCCTCCCAGGGCAGCACCTGGGAGGGTGCACCAGGACCACACCACAGGGATGCAAGTGAAAGATAGTAATAAGCTCAAAAAATAACAAAAAAAAATCCTAAGTTTTCTTCCATTCTCAAGAGACCACAACAACCTGTTCACAAAAACTTAACTCTTGGCCTGAAGGAAAAGACAGTTTGTTACCCGATTTTCAGGAAAAAAAAAATAAAATAAAAAAAAAAATCTTCAAACCTGTAGGAAAGGTTTCCTTTGAAATAACCCCAGCTTTTTTTTTTTTTTTTTTCTTCTAGTTCTTTCCAGCCAGAAGGAATTTCACAAGCCTCCTGCAAGGGCTCTTTTCTTAAACAATATATATGAAGCCAGCCTGGGAGGTGCTAATTGCTTTTTATCTAAATGGACTGTTTCTCCTCATGCCACCAGCGCTGTTGATGGTGGAAGGAATACAATACATTATCAGGGAGCCAGATACATGTGTACAAAGGGTATTTACTCCTAGGAGGCTAAAGATACGACACAAAGAAAACCAGCCTTGTAAAGGTACCCTGTTAACTAGTGATGGATGAACCACCAAAAGAAGAAAGATCTGAAAGTGGTGAGCAGATAAGACTTTCCAAGGCCTTATCTGAGCCCATGGGTACCTCCTGGAGGTGCAACCACTAGGACTTGCTGGCAGAGCAGTGTTTGAGGTCTCAGCCCAAAGCAAAAGGCTTAGTGCACCTTGGACCACCTGGGAATGGGGTGGCATCAAGTCCACCTGCACTTCTTGGGCTGCTATAGAAATCCAAGCACCCAGGTGAGTTTGTGACCACTTTAAGGCAGTGATGAATGTGGTTGTGGCAAGTCATTTGGGTGCTTGGGGACATTTGGGTCCTCTGCTGCCTGCCTGAGCTAACCTCCTCTTAAACCAAAGAGCAAAGGGCTTTGAGAATGGCCTGGAGACCTTGAAGAAAGGTCTGCTGCCCAGCCTGCATGGTGGGAGCAGAGGGCCAGAGTGGGATAAGCCTGGCACAGCAACTTCTTAATAAAAAAAACAAACCACACAGTGACATCCCATTTGTTCATCAATGACCTGAGTTAAACCAGTGCAAGTTTCTTAATTCAGAGCCAGCCCAAGCCTTTAAAAACTGTTGACTTTCCAGAAAAGCAGGAAGTGGGTAAACACGGCAATTGGCCACTCTTTCTACTGCCCACATGTCACCATAAGGCAGGGGGAGAAAAAGTCCTATTAGGCTTTTATTTAACACAAATTTGAATGTATTCCAGGTCACTGATCACATAAGCAATCATGATACGAGTAATAAAGAAGTTCCTACCATACCTTTATTTGCTTTCTACCTGTAATAAATCTTTATCACACACTGTGCTGATTGCAACAGTATCACTTCCTTTCCTCTCCCTCACCCCAATCCTTTATTTTTTCTTATAGAGCAGCAAAAGAATAACTTGATACATCTGCAAAGCACACCCCAAAGCTTGTGCTTTGCTGCAATGCTGAATAGCTGGGACTGGGAGGGGACGCTGGGTCACGGCTCTTTCCCAAAAGGCTGCAGACAGGATGGGTAGGGATGTTGCAACATCCCAGGGTGGCTTTCCCCAGGTCCTTCAGTTAGACTGTGACAACACTGCACAGGTTGCAGAGCCCAGGTTATCTCCTTGCAGCTCCCTGTGCAAGCTGTGCCCATCCATACCTGTCTCTAAACCTTCTCAAGTTTCTCCATGTTTTCTCTGGGGTGCAAAGCATCCTGAATTCACAGCATTGTTCTCTGACCCCCAGCTCAGCATGTCCTGGGTCTCACCCTGCAAGAAGTGATGGGTGTTTCAGGAGCTACACCAAGCTCATGCAGGTACCAACACACACAGACAAGTCTTCTTGTACATGTTGGAAAGTGAAAACCAGCCACACACTCCTCTAGCTCAGCCTGTGCTGCAGATGAAACTCAGCTTTGCTCAAGGATGGTTTGCATCTGCTCTCTGTGCCCTCCCAGGCTACTTGTCCCAAATGAGGTGGGTAGAGATGGGTTCAGACCCAGAAAGCCCCCAGGAATGTCTCCACAGACCCATCCTGAGCTCAAGACCTCTTATTGACCACAAGCATATAAACTATGATGCGACAAAACCAAAAGATCCCACTCCAAGGGTCTATAGCCACAGGGAACCCAATAAGAAAGTGGTGATATTTAAAACTACATGAGAAACCATTCTACAAGAAGGAAAATTGGGATCTGCTTCATCTTTGCATGATGTTGAGAAATATTAACCTGAATTTTTCCTTAGGAAGCAATCAGTAAAAGGGTTGGGTTTGGGTTTTGGTTTTCAAGTGATGGCCCCATGTTAGAGCAGGCCAACACACCCCAGACCCAAGATTTTTCCCTTCCTGTAAGTCAAAAGCAATGGATCACATTTTGGATAAAAGGAAGCGTTTGGGAGTTTCTCCCCCACTGTAACACTGCTTATAAAACTAATTTCTGTGAAGTCTATCATCAGTGCAGAAACTCACTGTAGTTCCTAATAATATTAGCCATTGCACTCACTAAGCAAGCATCCACAGTCTTGTGAGAAACACCAAAGCTTCAGGAACATTGAGAACTTCAAAAATCTATGCTAAAAAGTCAAAAGCCAAAAGTTATTACAGACCAATCCTGTAAATTCCTTTTTTCTTTTTCCCCTGGAAAACAGAAAAATCAACACCATCAGATTGGTTTTGAGAAGAGAAATGTTCTTAAGCTTCTCCTTCAACAAGCCCAAGCTCAACTTCCAGGTTGGGAAGATTCATGGGAGGAAGCTGTTGGCAGAAGACCGCAATACAGATGGCATCAGGCTGTTGTCTCCCCGAAATCCCCAGTGTCCGGAGGAGGGCACACCCCCAGCACTCCCCAGTTTTGATAGACCCTGATATCTGGGGTGTCTTGAAGGAGTCAACATTTGTGCACATACTTTCCCATCAGCGTCACCATTTCTAACTCCTTCAAGCAGCTTCCCACTCTTCCCAGCATCACACTTTCCAGCTTTCATTCTCCCTTGGCCCCTGTTGCTTAATCTGTCTCATTTGTATGATCTGCATCCAAATCTCCACAATTTTGTCCTTTCGTTCTCGAGCACGTGATGTTACTTTCTGCTAATGCAAGGGCATCAATCACCTTCATCTTTCCCTATTTAATGATATTTATCCACCATCGCATGGGAGAGGAGTTGGCTGCAGCCCAATTTGGCAAAATAGATTGGTACCAGTTCAAGCATAATCTCACTAAATACACAGATTTTAATTTCCCCCCTAAGTGAACTATGCTGCAGCTGCAATCGTTGTCCTTGGGACAAAATCTGAACACTGGTTTCCAACCCCTGCAGTTTTCATCGCTTGTAGAAATACACTGACTGAAACATCTCCTTACTTCATGCCATTGGACATCTGACCTCCGATGCTATGGCAAGGGCAGGACACACAGTTGCTCTGCCAGAGCCTCCTGCCAATGACACCCAGTAGCTGAACAACCACAACATTTTGTTTAGACAACTAATTCACTTTGTTTAAAACATTTGATTTGAGGATGTGGATGTTCTGCCATCAAGTTACCCCAGGTTTGCCATGGGCTGTGACTGACCTCATGGTCTCCCTTTAACAGTTAGATGTGATGACCTTAAATGTGACTTCCAACCAAAAAGATTCCATGGACAGTCACCAGCACTCAGGTGGCACATAAGACAGTGCTGAGCTCAGAGCGGCAGCAGAGAGTCAACACAAACCCAGAAAATCCTCTTGGACCTTGCAGTTTTGAATCCTCCTCCCTTTGGGGGAACCATACCATTTTTGAGGGGGTCTACCTTTTGTCCCCAGACATAAAATTGAGGCAGCTCCAGCTGCACAACCTTGGCATCAAATGGCCAACCCCTTATCACCCCATTGCCTTTGGCAGCCAAAGCCCTTGAGGGTCCAAGGTAGGCTGGGCCAGTGTGAATTATTACAACCCCTCTCCCACCATTCTCTAGGTTACCAGGATTACCTGGCCCCTGAAAGGCTGCAAATCCCTTCCTTGGAAGGGCAGGATGCTTTCCTCCTTCTTGGGCCTGGAGAGGAGGCAGCACTTCAATTCAATAGCACAGCGTGGGTGCTATTTCACCCCTGTTGTTGTTAATTGCTTGAAGATCAGGCAGGCTGATAGTGATAATTCACAGACATTTATACCATCCCAAGACCACTTTTTTTTATAACTTTATTTCATTTTCTGCTGTTTACTCAAAGTACCTTTATCACCGCACGCTGATAGTCTGTTCTTTATTGCCCCAGTGTGATTGCAAGGAGTCTAAGCATAACGCAATAACACACATATATAAATATTTGAACAGGAAAAGAAAGTCTGTCTGATTCGTGCTATGGAAGGAATAAATTAAAACAAATAATACCACTAGAGGGACCTTCACTCTGAACAGCAGCCCTGGGGAGGTCACACATATTGTCTGAGGTGTAAGTCCCAGCAAGTGATGGCAAACCATTCCCCCCACCCCCACGCCACCCTCGGATCCCTTCCCTTCTCCCACATCCCAGCAACGCAATGCTCCGGGCTTATTAGAAACCACAACTGCAGCACCCGGCACATGTTTGCAGGACTTTGTGTTTGCTGAGGATCACAAAAATAATTCCACTTGAGCACAAGAAATGTGTTTTGTTTTTGCAGTTAAAGACCCGAGTAGTTTTAATTAGTTGACTCGGGTCTTTTGCATTCGGTCCCCACACAGCATTGCGGGTTCAAAGAGGAGCCTTTCTATGTGTTTTCCCCCCTTTTCTTTTCTGTCTCTCTCTTTTAACGCTGCGTGTGAATAGTTGAAGACAGGAGTGAAAGACACCGGACTTAGAAAGTAAAATCTCCAGGAAGGAAAAATGGAGGCAAACACAGGAGCTAATTTAGGCAGGCATAGCTGGTGGTGTTTGTGGTTGTCCCTGACAGCACTGCTGACTCGAAAGCACCTGTGTTTGCTCACTAGCTTTCCCCAATCTGCTAGAAAATGGCCCAAGCATGTCACATGGCAGTGAGATAGTCCGAGCACCATGGGAATAAAAAAGCCTGAGCTCTTAGTGGAGTTAATCATTAATGCGCCTTTTCTTTGTCCCATTCAGGAGTGCTGACAAGCGCTTTGATATTTCATATTTGCCATCAGGTCAGCGGCAGCCATACCCAGGTACTAATGAGCAGCTTGGCTCACGCCTCCCTGTCTCCCTGCCCACCTGCAGACTTCCCTTCGCCTGCCCTCCGCTCCCCGTGCATACATTGAGGTGTGCATGCATACACCCCATGCACCTATATATGCATTCTCTTTTCCATCTGGGTCAGGCTCCCAGCAGCTCCAAGCCCATGCAGAAGAGCTCCTTTGGTTCTACACCAGCTTCCTGGGCCCCAACCTCAGGGTCTCTCATCCTTTGGGATAAAATACAGGACATTTGAAGTGTCATGTGCCTCATACGCTCCATATTGGTCATCTGAATATGGTGCTTTGTATTTCTTAGCAGCTGTCAATTGGTGGGGGGGTGAGGGTGTGCACTTTGGGGCTGAGCAAACAATCCCCAGCAAATAATGTATGGCCAGGGAGGAATGCAGACTGCCTAGCTCTGCTCCTCTCCCTGCTCTTCTCCCTCCCCCCCCTCCCAGTGCCACTGAGGGCCTCAATTATTTTCTGCATTGCATTTCTTTTTCCAGCACCTGATTATTCCAGGTGTTGGGAGTTTTAGGGCCTCGCCTCTCAAAGATGTGGTTTAAGAGAGGAGGGAATGACATCCCTTCCCATTGATGCCTATAAAGGCACCAGTGGTTGGTTCTCCTTTCTCTGATTTTGCAATTAAAATGAATTTGGGCCACTTCAGAACAGAAACCCTCATTCTGCAGCATAAAGGACAGACAGGTGCCCATAAAGCTGCTGGGGGAAGGTGATTTGTGCCAGCACCAACGAGAATCGCAGTCAAACTTGAAGGTGCTTGAACTTTTCCCTTGACACCATCAAACCCTGACAACATGCTTTGCTCACCTACCCTGAGAGCAGAACCTGCCAAAACTGCACTGGGATGGAAGGAGGACCATGCTGAGGGTCTTTGCCATGCTTTATCCCTGTGTTTATAACACCTAGATACGGAAATCCAGGTGAACCCCATCAGCTGGTAAGCTTTCACCCCAAGGTCTTACTGATTCTGTAGCTGACAGCCACCAATACATGCTACCTACATCCCTCTCTGTCTCAGAAGGCTGCCTATGGAGGCTGGATGGAGCACATGGGGAAAATATGGAAGGTTCTTCCATGTGCTTCATGGATTTCTATGCCATTGCCTCTAGGATGCCCATAGCTGAACTGCTGAAAATGGAAACAGGCCTTGGAGACCATCCTTTTGGCAAGGGGAGACGCAGAAGCTAAAAGGCAGCTGAGAAGTTTCTATTCAAGCAGCTTTTGGCCCAGGGAGCCCTGCCACCATGTTCCTCATGAACTTGGCACACCCCAAAGCCACCAGAGGAATGCAGGGCTGGGCTACCAGCTCCTTGTGCCAGTTTGTTGGGTTTTTTTCAGATCAAAGAGGAAACTCCCTTAAATGTCACAGATTTGTAAAGGCCAGCTAATGGTGACTCATAGAGATAAAGTTCTCAAGGACATTGAAGGAGCCTAGAAGTCTTGGTACCATAGGCTTCCTGTGGAAGTGAGCCACGTCTGGAAGAGTTACCAAGGTCACCAATATTCAGAGAGCACCCCACCACTGGCTTATGTCTCTATTAAATCTATGAACACTATTCATTTTACAGGTGATGTAGGTGTTGGATGCACCACTGGGCTCAGAGCAGGGCTTTTGGGCTCAGGTGAAGGGAGGGAGCTTGGAGGAACATAAGTATCACCCAGTCTGATGAGATCAAAGGAACAAATGGTCCATATCTGGCCAATAATAGATGTCTAGAGAAGATTAGAACAAGGTACACACAGTGATATTTCTCCTGGGGGCTCATCCTCACACCCAGAGACCCCGATGGCTGAGAGAGGGGAGGAATTTTGTATACCATCATCACTATAAGCATAATTAATCCTTTCCTAAACATATGTACCTATAACATCCTGCACGAGTACTTCAGACTGAAGTATCCCTGCACGATGGCCTACACACTACAGTTCTCATCAACCACATGGGAACACATCCTGAATTCAGAGCAAGGCCAGCACAGCACCAACTGTCCACAGACAGATTTCCCAAAAAAAAGACAGGTAAACATCACAAAAAGCCCCAAGGCCACCAAGAACTTTGGCCTCCACTTTGCCTTATGGAACACGTAAGTGGGTACAGCTGTTTTGCAACAAGGGTCTAGCAGAGCAGCTATAACAAAGAATGCCACTCCAAACACTCCTGAGGAGTCAAGAGCCAGCTCAGGTCCCTTGGAGGCAATAAAATCACCCATGAGGCCACATCTCAGAGGGCTCTCCTGTCCTTGAGAAATGCCTACACACTCACATCACAGCCAAGGCCTCATTGGCAAGAGTGATAAAATTTAACACACTCAAAATTCCTGCACCCTCAGCATGTGCAGAGCTAGGTCAGGATTGGTCCCTTTAGATACTTGTGATTATTTACTCCTTTAATTTTCACTTAAACAGATAAACAAACAGGAGGGCTTTAAAGTCAAGCCATAGAAAACACCCAGACGTGGGAAGGAGACCCCTGCCACCCAGGACAAAACCAAAACCCAATGCCTGCTGCTACTCACAATCACATCGCCTCACCTTGGAGCTACCTCAGAGGTACCAGCTGCTGCTGCATCCCAGGTGGGTAAGGATGCCTGGGCCCACTTTGTAGGGTGGGGTTCTCCAGGATTGGCCAAGATGGGGGTGGGAAATGCTGAATCACTCCCTTCTGCAAAAATCCCAGCACCATGGAGGTGGAAAGAGGCCTCTGGAGTTCTGCATGTTCGGCCTGTGGCTCCCCACATCCTCCTGCCTAAAGCTGGCAGTGGTGCTCAATTTGAAGTTCTTTGCCCAGTTATTGAGGTGCTCTAGCTTGCTCTGCGCTAAAGTTTTCAGAGAGCGAGAGGTAAGATCTCAAGGGCTTTCTGCAAGCTTTAGCTCAGACCCGGCTCCATCTCCCAGACAAGGATGCAGAGCTGGGCTGGAACAAGGCGCCAATGTGAATTACAGCCAGGGACGCAGGGTCTCTGTCAAGCTGCTGAGAAATGAGAAATGAGCTGGCTGTGGTGTAGGATCAGCCCCCTGGAGAGAAAATCTAGGGTGCTAAAAGGCTGTTTAATCTGGTGGGGAGAAGATAAATGGGAACCAGTCAGCAGGACCTGCTCCCAGGCATACCCGCAATGGAAGCAGAGCAGAGCCTTCCAGTAGCACAAGTGATTAATGAGCACAGCAGCCTAATTACGGTCCTCTCTGGCCACCAAGCTCTAATCTAAGAGACATTCTTAACAAACCCCTGAAGCTGTGATTGGGCTTCTAGGGTAAATCACTTACATTTATACACAGCCGTAGGAAACTGATCTCCCAGGGAGCAACCAAAGCTCATTGATAAGTGCTTGTTTCAATATTTTGCCTTCCCCATCGCTACAGCTGATTTGCCGCATGCATCCTATGCCGAGGCAAAGCCAGCCAAAAAGGAAGCTTTCCTGGAAAAATAACAAAGGTACTTTCAGCCGCAGAAACCCCCATCTCGAATTCAAACAGGGAAGCCTCTGTCCCCTGCCAGCGTAGGCAGGGTTTCCGCCTGCCTGCTGTTTGACATACCTCAGGCAGGGGAAGGGGCCACTTCTCCTGACATGGGGTGGAAATCCTCATCTTTCTAGGTGTTCTTTCCAAGCTCAAGTCCCAGCAGCTCCTCGTGAGGGTGGATAATAGCTGAAAGCAATGCGAACACCCAGGCAGAAAGCCCAGCTGTGATGGCATGTGGCATGGAAAAGCCATGTCACTTCAATGAGCTGCTTCCTTTTGACCAGAGCAATGAAAAATCCAGCTTCTTGAATCCAGGGGCTCAGCTGCGGTGAATGCCACAGTTGTTTGATGCCAGTGTTGGGGATGCAAAGGGGAAGGATGCAAGGATGTTGGGCTTGCCCCCCGTGCACTTAACACGGCTCCCAACTTGCCAGCATGCAAAGGAGAGGGGAAGGATGGGGGTGGATGAGCCATGATGTGCTTTGGTGTGATGATTCTGGAAGGAATATGTGCCAGAACACCTCACTTTCACATAAAACCAGTAGAGCTTATTACACCTAAACCATCCTTGAGGTGTGTGTTTATCTTCAGAGAACTTCAGAAAATGGATTCTTGCTTTCTCCACTCAGGTTGCTCTGGAGATTCTTAATCATTATCAAACTGTCTCAACAGTCATCAACAACAACAACTTATTTTTTTTTATCATGTTCTCACTAAACTGAAGGCTATTATCAGACCAATAGGTGTAGAAAATTAAAGCAGAAAAAAAATGGCCATCTAGGTCATTGGTTCAAATCTAGCCCATGTTGTTATTAACCAGAAACCGTCCAATCCATCAGCTCCATGGTGGATAAGGAAGGGTCATGTCCACAACATCCTCAGGATCAGTCCCTCAGCACCAGAATGTTGCTGAGCCAATGAATGAATCCAAACCCTGCCTAGCATTGTTAGTGGCCTTTTCAGTGACCTGGAGCCACTCAGTTAACCTCCCATGATAATAAGATAATGAGAGCCTCCGATGAGTAAATATGCAATTACAGGGGCTGCTTCCAGAGGGCAGGGGTGGCCGGGCAGTGGCCGCTGCAGCCCCTCACCCACCCAGGTAGACCCAGGCACCTCCCAGCTCAATTAATGGGGAAGAAAAGCATCTTTGCCCCCACAGCGAGACAGAACCATGTGCTCAATGAGGGACCATCAGGTACATCTGAGTGGGTCAGCAGGCCAGGCATGTTTGCTTTCCCATCTTCTATTATTAATAAGGAGCTGGACATTTCCCACAGTGCTCATCACAGCCAAGAGAGAGGAGGGAGTGAGTGGCATGTTTGTGCTGCAGGCACACCCTGGTTTTGCTCCAATAAAGGCTTTAAGCTCCTTTCTGCATGAGGAGGGGATGTACCTGACATCACCAAGATCAGGGGGCTTTGGTAACAAGGGGAGTCATGCAGTCAGAGCTGCCCCCTCCATCCTGCAGCACCCTGAGCTGATTCCCACCTGCCTGCTGGGGCCTCCAGATCTCATCTGTCCCCTCACCTTAGAAACGTAGAATCAGAACTGTTTTGGTTGGAAGACACCTTTAAGATCATCACGTCCAACCATCAACCCAGCACTGCTAGGGCGTCACTAAACCATGTCCCTCAGCACCACATCTCCACAGCTTTGAAACCCCTCCAGGAATGGGGAGACTCCACCATTGCTGGGCAGCCTGGGCCAAGCCTTGACAACCCTTGTGGGGAAGAAATTGTTCCTCATGTCCAACCTCAACCTCCCCTTGTGCAACTTGAGGCCTTTTTCAGAGGGGATGTTCTGAAGGCTCAAGAGGAGGCAGAACTGCTGTGTGAAGGCTGGGATTGTTTAGGATGGAGAAAAGGAAGCTCGGGGGAGACATTCTCACTCTCCACAACTCCCTGAAAGGATGTTGGAGCCAGGTGAGGTTGGTCTCTTCTCTCAAGGAATGAGTGACAGGACAAGAGGAAATGGCGTCAAGTTACACCAGGGGCATTGAGGTTGGACACGAGAAACAATTTATTCCCCTCCAGGGATGCCAAGGTCTGGCCCAGGCTGCCCAGGGCAGTGGTGGAGTCCCCATCCCAGAAGGGGTTTCAGAGCCATGGAGATGGGGTGCTGAGGGACATGGTTTAGCGGTGACCTGGCAGTGCTAACAGTTGGACTTGATGGTCTTCAAGGTCTCTTCCAACCAAAATGATTCTATGAATCTGTACAGATGGGTCATCTCTACATGATACTTGTGACCTGCCACCCTGCTATCATGAGAACTGGGCAGTGCAAATAGAGCAAGTTTTGAAATAACACAGTGCTTGGGTGGATCTCAATGCCAGGAGATATGGCTGTGATCAGCAGCATGAATGACATTCTGTAACACTTGCAACGAGACAAGTCATGGAGAACAGGTCCATCAAGGGGGGTTAAGAACCAGGAGATACCAAGATCTTGTGAAAAAGCCAACAGGGGCACAGAAAACAGCGTAGAGACATGTCGGGGCTGGAAGGGACTGGAGCAGGGGGATTCAGGCAGGTGCTGGCCATCCTCCCTCCCCACCAGGGCGGCTGGCTCCCTGCTGCGCAAACACAGTCAGGTGAGATAAGACATGTGTGCACAGCACTCAGCCAGGAATTCGGGGCCCAGCCCCCCACTGCAGCCACCCTCCCAACAGCCACCTCTGCCCAGCTCATTCCCCACTGCCCCTCCATGCCCCCTCACTCTTGGGATGTCCATCAGGGATGCCCAGAGATGCTCCCAGTGCAGCACCACCTCTGCAAGATGTCGTGCCAGGGTGATGTGGGAGATAACATGGGACATGCAACCTCCCCCCCTAAAAAAAGTGCTGATGAGAACATGAGCATTCATGGAGGGAGCTGGGATTCGCCACAATGCATTGGGTCTTGGGTGCCCGTGATGGGGATGAGTCATGCCAGTAGTGGGTAAACATGGAGCCTGGCTTACCCATCAGCACCAGAAATGCCTCCTCATCCTCTCACCACCCCAGAGGAAGACTCAGAATAATAAAGGCTGGTTTTAAAATTAATATAGTGATACCTTGGAGATTAATATTCCCGATAAGGAGACAGGAGCAGGACTGAATAGGCCTGTGGTTCAAACAAAGGTTTCTGTTGAGTGGGCCCATGTAGAAGACGGATGGTTTGTTAAACATTGCCAGCATACTTTGCCGGTGCCGTTCCCTGGTCACAGCGAGTGGCAGCCGGGGCATTGTGCAGCAGATGTCGCCACTCATTTCAGCCAACTTCAACGCTATTTCTTATCTGTGTTGGCCTTGCTGAGATGAAGGTGGTTTCGGGGTTTTGAATGCACTATGCTCATGCATGGAAAACATTCCTGACAGTCTCAAGATGTTAAAAAAAAAAGCCACCCCACTTGTGGCCAGGCAGGGAGAAGCCGAGCAGTGGCTGCTGGCCTTGGGGTTCTCTGGCTCCCACAGCAGAAAAGATTTGGAGGTGGCAGAGCTGCCTTACGCTTCACCTTCCCCCTCCTTCCAAATGTATTAGGCAAGGTGCAAGGAGTGCCCAAAAGGCATTGAGCAATTTGGACTTCGCCTCAGCCTCTTGATAAGGGCTGGTCATCCTCCCCAGGTAGCTGCTGTTCCTTCTACCCAGGGGCCCATCCCGTGGAAGCAATTATCTTGAAAAGCTGGAAAAAAGCTGTGGGACCAAAATGAGCCTTGCAAATAAAATCACCTTGTGCAGCCTCTTTAATATTTCCCCAGCAGCTCTGCAAAGCAAAAGGCTTGCTGGGGAGGCTGGGACAGCAAAACAAGGGCTGATCACATCAGTTTCTCTGCTTCTTCCTTCCTCATCTCACCCACTAGAAATTAAACCACTAAAGAATGGTGAGTCAGGGCCACTCAGGTGCTCTTCAGCATCAGTTATCATCACTGCAAAGGGCTTGGAACCTCACACCAATTTTAGAGCCCCATCTATTTTGATTTCCACCCAGACGGGCTTTCTGGTGTCACCCTGTCTATGCATCCCTACCCTCCTAACCCTTGAACTCCTTGGCTGTTTTCAATCAGATTTGGCAAGACAATAGCTGTCTGGAAGCTCATTAAGTCCTTAGCAGGGTTTGTGGACATAGTCACCTGTGAGCAGGCAAGAGGCTGGGGGATGGCTGTGGGGTAAAATCACTCTGCTTGGGACCCCTGTCCCTTCCAGGGAGAGCAGAAGCTCATCATCTCACCACCTGAGATGCTGAGCATGTTTTTCCTCTCAGTGTTTTGGGATGTCTTGCTCCTTCTTTGAATCTTTCTCCATGTTCTTCCCTGAATTGGACTCTTGTAATATCTCTTTCTGATGTAGCAGGGCAGCCAGGATATCTAGGGTGGGATAATTAGTGGCGTTGTAATTACATATATATAACACTTTTTATTACTCTCTTAGGCATCTTAACAATGCTGAGTCACACAAGGGGATTAGGGCAGCTCTGGGTAGATGAAATCCTCTTCAGGGCCAGTCCAGTGGGATTTCAGGCAGGCAGATTTCTGGACGCTGAGATGGGGCCAGGACCTGGACATTTCTTGTGGGAGCCAGCTCTGCCAAGCAGGACCTACCTGGGATAACACGAGTCCATCCTCTGCACCCACCAACATCTCGGGCTGAATTCAGGGTGTCTAAACATCACACAAGCCCAGCTCAAGCATCCCTAATGCTTGAAGGGAACCAGTAATTAAATGCATACTACCCAAAAAGCCCCAGAAAAAGACTTATTTTTCAAAAAAAATTAGTTGATGATGATACTATTATTATTTGTACGGTTATTATATTGTTATTACAAGGTATAAGCTTCCATTTATAGTAAGGAAGAGGAAAATGAAGCTTGATTGAACTATGTATATAGACCCAAATCACAGGCCACTGTTCAGGGTTGGCCAGCTTGTCCCATGTCATTGCTTCATGAAGCATCCTCAGTTAACACCAACACCTTTGGAAAAATAAAGGAAATATCTGACAAGGATGATTTTTCCTGTCTTCACGCTTGTTCATCCCAGTCACATTTCTTGGGGAAAATGGGTAGAGATGAAGCAATATGCGCTTCTTCTAGTCCCATCCCAGTACCATCTGCAAGCAGAATGTCTTGATGCGAAGAAGAGTTGATGCTATTTCAGCACATCCTCTTCATCACATAGAATCATTAAATCATTGAATCATTTTGGTTGGAAGAGACCTTAAAGATCATCAAGTCCAGCCATTAATGCAGCACTGCCAGGTCACCACTAAGCCATGTCCCTCAGCACCACATCTCCATGGCTTTGAAACATCTCCAGGAACAGAGACTCCACTGCTGCCCTGGGCAGCCTGGGCCAGGCCTTGACAGCCCTTGTGGGGAATAAATTGTTCTTTGTGTCCTTCCTTGGTACAACTTGAGGCCATTTCCTCTTGTCCTGTCACTTGTTCCTTGGGAAAAGGGACCAACCCCACCTGGGTACAACCTCCTTTCAGACTTTTTCCCACTAGTTCCCTGTCATCTCATTTGCAGGTACTGCTGGACACCCAGGGACGAGCCCTCTAGGAACAGAGTGACCCAAGGAAGGAAGCATCATGCCCCAGTGCTGTTCTGCCCCAGCTCAGAGAAGCCTGTCTCCAGCCATGGGTGAGGGGTCCAGGGAGGGGACAGGTACCAGCAACTAGCCGGCATGTGGCCACTCCAGTTTGGCAGGTGAGCAAGCCCTGACACTGCTCAGGAGGTGATGGAGATGGTGCCTCATGCCAGAGCTCCTTATCTTGTGTCAGAGAAACCTGCAGCAGAGCCATGCTGGCAGCATGTTACTGCCAGCAGCATTATATTCGCTTGGAAAGAAAAAAAGACAGAAGAATTCAATTGCCAAATATATTGTTCCGGTAACTGTAACAGAAACAACTGTGGGTTGTGCCAAGTTACAATGCTCCTGTTAAGTAGCTCCTGCCATGTAGCAGTTAATGCCTATTGTTATTGAGGAGCTCCCGTGCAGGTTCACCCTGCTTTGAAGTAGCTGAGGCAGGCTCTGCCCTTTCCTCTATGCTGTTTTATTTATTTAAAAAAAAAAACAAAAAAAACCAAACAAAAACAAACAAAACAAAACAAAAAAAAAACCCTATAATTTAGGCTGGGAGCAGAGCTTCCAAAAATGGTGGGGGAAACTTGGCATCCATCAGCAGACATGTGTCGTCCCCGTCCCCCCCAATTTGTGCTGCACGGGCATGAGGGGGAGATGAGGAGTGATGGCTCTGGTTAGAGAAGCACTAGGGTTTGATTGTTAAGTTTGTATCGTATTTTGGATGCCCTGGACACAGATGGAGAGTGCCTTCACTTCTGTGAAGAGTCAATGCAATGGATGTAGTAGGATCAGCGAGCTGTTGAGTTTCAGAGAAGGGGTCTGGGATGTCTCCAACAGGGCCATGGGGATGTTCTCCCCACTCCTCTCCAGGTGAGGAGGTGTCCAGAGCTAGACACACAGTTTCCAGCCACTACCATGTGGTGGATATCCTCTCCAAGCAGTGGCACAACTGTCCCTTGAACCCGCGTACCCCTCAGGCATCCATTGGGCAGGAGCTGGGGCAGAGCTGGTCCATGTTCCACAGCTGCATTTCTCTCTGGTGCTCCCTCTCCCATCTTATGGATTTTATCCAATTTAAATGGCAAGGATTTAAAATGCCACCTGAGTTAAAAGGACCTGATTAAAACCATAGCCTCATCATATTTCTTAAACATGCAGTTGCATCGCTGTATTTACATTAGTGTCAACTTTAATTTAAATTCTGCATAACTATATTTGCTCCCCTAAATTCATTCACCGGGAACACAGCACAAATTACTCTGCACTAACTGCACTTTGTCTATGGCGGAGTGGTTCGGAAATTAGCACCATAAGTGAGCGGTGGGACGTGTCATTCCGCCTCGTTAATGTCTCATTAATTAACCCATCTGGGCCAGGAGCAGATCGATGATGCCGAGGTTGGTGAGATGCTGGCCCTGCTCTGCAAGCCCTTGGGATTGTTCTGAACTTCTGGGCTCATTCCCCACCCTTTCAGGTGGTGGGTTCAGTTAAGTTTGAGTGGGTTTATCCCCTTTTAGGGGCTGCTCCATAGGTCTCAGGTACGAAGCTCAGCTACTGGTGAACACCAGCATCAGTTTGTCTTTATCACTGTGCCTTCAAAAGGGAAATTGAGTTGGACTCAATGATCTTGACGGGTTCCTTCCAACTTGAGATATGCCCTGAAATATGAATGAATAGAATTAAATAATAATATTCCAGCAAGGGCGGGGGGGGGGGCGGGTTGGAGATAGTTTGGGCATAAAAATACTGCCTCTGTGAAGTCATAAACCCCTTTTTTTTTGACTGCGTGGACAGACACCTCTGAACACTGATGGTTTGCTTGCAATGGGCTCATCCTATTTGCAGCAGCATGCCCGGGAATGGGGAACAGCCAGGTGCTTGGGGACTTTGGGGACACGTGAGATCAGCTCTTAAGGCAGCACAGAGACAATAGGAGCCCTCCTGCTTTTCATCCCATCCTCCTGACCACCCACCAGGGACGAAGGGGGAAAAAGGACAAAAAACCCACACCAACAAAAAGAAACCCTGTTGGTTTCTCAGATTTTTGTAACAGTGTTTAAAGCCAGTGCTTCCTGCAGGTGTGCTCAATGCCTATGAGTGCTGAACGTGAGCTCAGCCAGGCAGGCGTTTTCTTTAGTCCATGCCATTTT
Organism: Ceryle rudis; assembly: GCA_033439905.1. Classification (NCBI taxonomy): domain Eukaryota; kingdom Metazoa; phylum Chordata; class Aves; order Coraciiformes; family Cerylidae; genus Ceryle; species Ceryle rudis. The sequence continues at coordinate 5,226 of JAAGNO010021352.1, read as the reverse complement.
TCCTTTTCACCTCGTAAAACCCTTTCAAGCTAAGTAAACCTTATTACAACAGCAGCCCAGCTCCCAAAACCAACAGCCCAGGGTAGGACAAAGAGTAAAAATAGCAAAGCATCCCTGTCGGCATCAGCACTTAGCTCAGATGGTGAGACCAGCCTGCACTGGAGTGTCCGACCTTGCTACGTATTTATTTTTAATTACAGCATTTGCTTGCCTGATCAGCAATGACATCGTTAAAGAAAAACGAGTGGTGGCCTGGGTGGATTAGAGGAGTAGGGAGGGTGATCTTCAGGGACACTGGGCACCGGAAGGGAAGGGGAATGGAAGCATCTGCCAGAACGTAGCAGGACCTGCCCCTGCAAGTATATTGCCATCCAGGTCACAGGGGATGAATCCCACCACTGCCCTGCAAGGGCAGGTTATGCTCATGCTAATAAGCACCCCAGGCTGGTTGAAGTATGCAACATTGTGGTTTTGCAGGTCTGCATCTCCAGCCCATGAGGGCAACGTCCTTTATTTTTCAGAGCATGGCACTCCTGCAGCGAGGACGGCTTGCTCTGAACGATGATGTGATCACGTCTGTGTCTGCAGGGATGGATGGTGGGCACAAGCAAGGCAATATTGTGCAAGGCTACACTGCTGGTGCCTTGGTTTCTTTCCCAAGGTGGGACTTGGAGACCCGAGCAAGGGACAAGGGGCCATAGTGGCACCAGCAGGTGTCCAAAAAGCATTCCCAGCCATCCCCAGAGAACTAAAATCAAGCTGTGGGGGTTGACTTGTCCCAGACCGTTGGTAAATGGCCCCAGGGGCGAATGTGGTGGCTGAGAGAGTGGGGAGGGCCTTTCACAGCGCGACATACAGTAGAGGCAAGGCGAGATTTGGGTGGATAAGTAGAAGGCCTGCCTTAGCTGCAGCTGTGCTCTTATCTAGCCGGAGGAAGAGGCTGAACAACAAAAGGGGCTAAGAAGCTGGGTTGATGCATGGGAAAGCCATTGGCCGAGCATTGTGGCTGCCCTTCTGCTGAGCAAATAGTTCAAACTGTTCATTCCCATCTCCTATTCTCTCCCCGGTACATTGTTTGTGTCCTTGCATTTCATTCTGCGAGGAAGATTGCTCTCTGGGCCTATAAGCAAACAGTCCAGAAAAGAGCCAACTATCCTCTCCTTTTCCCTGGAGAACTAGCATTTTTATTTCAGCTCCAAGCTGTCAAAGAGCTGGAGAGTTTATGTCAGTATCCTGAATTAATTGCTTTAAGCTGGAGCAGCCTAGACCAGCCACCAAATGTCCAGAAGATGTTTATTAATAATGTTTCCTCTAGGTTTTTTGGTGGGTTTTTTTTTTGTTTTGTTGTTGTTGTTGGTTTTGTTGCTCCAAGCTGTGCTCTCCTGTACAGTGCCCTCTATTCTCTGCCTGACACCGGGCGAGGCTGGCAAAATGAAAGCTGCTTATAGGGAATTAATAAAAGCTCCCGAGGTATTGTCAAGCCCCAGCGCTCAACATGTCGGCGCAATGGGCACGGCCAGCGGCTCAGAAATCTCCCGGTAGGACTTTTCGGGCGACGGGCACGAGAGGAGGAAGATGAATTGCTGGAGGGATCAAGAAGGAGCGAGCCCTTGTTTAAACACAAATATCTTTGGTAATTAACAAAAGTGGCAAGGAAATTACTGATGGAAAAAAAACACATGAAAGGTAAATGGTTTTGTGTTTAAACATGATATATTTTAAAGTGTTCCCCAGTGTGAAAGTCCCTGTTTAAGGGAATGAAGTAATAAAGCAATTTATATACCAATAGAAAGTCGAGATCCTGAGTGCCTTTGTGTAAATTTTCCACTTGACTTTTCATTATCTACCTGAACAAAATCAATCTATATGTATGGGATCAACATGCAATATGAGAGATAAAAGACAAAATAAATGTGCTTTGCATATCCCTCAGATAAAAGCTGCCAGGCTCCAGGCACTGCCTCCTTTCCAGGCAGATGCATTTTCGAAAATAAATCATTTTGCAAAGGAAAAGAGAGCAAAGCAGAGTGGTGCTTCTTAAGTGTTTACTCCCTCGCTTGAAATATTGATCCTGTCAAATGAACAGTGGTTAATAAGTAACTCAGGAAAAATATGCCGTCTCTCTCTCTCTTCTCCCTCCTGTAACACGGACCCATCTCTCATCCTTCTTCAGTTCCTGAGCAGCAGGAGGGACATGGTAGGACTTTCCACACCCCGAACCCTGCCACATATCAAACCCTGATGCATCCCAAACCCTGCCACATCCCAAACCCTGCTGCATCCCAGACTCTGCCACATCCCAAGCTCTTCTGCATACCAAACCCTGCCACATCCCAAAATCTTTTGCATCCCAAACCATGACACTTCCCAACCTTGCTTATTCCTCATGGCCCTCCCTGCAAAACTGACATCTTATTGCATCAGCTGCTTGCACACCAAGACAACTCACACTTGCCTTACCTCAGCAGGAGCCATTCCTGACCCCAAATCTCCCCAGTTTCCTCTGAGGGAAGAGTATTGCTGTCAGGTGTGCGATCAGCTCCACTAAATCGGGTTAATTTAGTAATATTTCTGGGGTGTGGGAGCAGAGGTCATAGTGTGGCACAAGGAAACTGCTCCTGATGGTAAAAAAAATGCCTCCACAAGTACAGATTTTGCTCAAGCAGTCCCAGCACTCCCAGTGGAACCAGCAGTTGTGTTAACAGCAACTATAATACCTGTCCCTGCAGGGTTACAACCCAAAGCGTGAAGAAACCGGACCAAGGGCCCCGTCCTGTTGCCGCAGTTTGGGTGACTTCTGCCTTTACCCTCCCCTTCTCCTTCTTCCGTCTCCTCTCTCAGGTTCTTGGCTTTTTGCTAGAAAAATCTGGTTTCGTAGATCCCAACATCTTGGAGAGCTGGATAATAACATCCTCTCTTGGTTTTGTTATTTTTTTTCTTTATGGTCAGGTGAAGAGGCAAGGACTCCTCTTGTGATTTGTTTTGGTTTTTTTTCCCTTCGGTAACAGGATATAGAAAAGGTTAAGAGGCACTTCATCAGATACAACCCCCTCCCTGCACAGGGGATTCTGATTTCTGCAGAAACCCCAGCCCCATCCCTTCAGTGGCACAGCCTGTCACCCTGGCTGATGTATTCCTCCTCCTGGCACCCTTGTGCCAGGGAAAAGCAGCCCTCTTCTGTCTGACAGGTAGGGAAGCACCTGCCTCCCAATGAGTTTATTTCTTGGAGGGTCTCTGCACATCTCCCAGCTCTGGTAGCCTTGCCATGGGATTGGACATGGGCATTCCTCCGGGGCAGGCATCATATTTTTGCCCTTCCTTATGCAAAAGGCCCTTTCCAGGATTTTTCCTTCTTCTCCCCTTAAAAATCCAGACAGGAGGGAAGCAGTGGGGGAGGAGGGTGGGGAAGGAGTTGAAACAAAGAGTAAAGCAGGGACAAGCTGGTGACTTTCCAAACTGAAGAGTTCGTCAGGATGCTCCTGAGAAACAGGATCTGCCATCGGCTCAACATCTGCAGCTATTTTATTAGTTTGCAAATGATGCCTCAGATTGGACCCAAGGGTAACAGAAAGTCCTGACAACCCTTTATGAAATGAGCCTCACCTCCCACTCCCCACTGGCTTACCCCCACGGCTGTTGGTTTGTTCCCCCCATCTCCCAGGCCATCAGCTCAGGAGCAATGCATAACCCTGGGCAGGGCAGTAAAGCAGCTTCTTAGGAACAAAATGGGTTCACACATCTGCACATCCATCCCTTCCCATGGGACACCTGTTTTCTTGTCACTAAGGACAGAAATAGCCATGCCACATACAGTGAATGGTGCAGAGGAAGCAAGGGGAAAGCCCTATGGTAGGAAAGCTGTGGTATAGGATGGGGTTTCATTGATACTTTGGGGATAATTTTGGCTGTTGGGGTTTTATCTCCTCTCCAAAGCCCTACCTCAGCCTGCTTTTAGCATAGCACCAACATCCAGCCCTCAAAGAGCTCCACAAATTAATTAACACCTCAACTTCCTCAAGGTCCTGATAACATTTATTTTTTTAACTTGAAGCCTAAAAGGATCCATCTTGGCAAAGCACCTTATTCAGCTTCCTCGGGGCTGGGATAACACTTCTGGCCATTCCTGTCAGGAATTGCTGGAGCGTGACACAGGTATCACACACAAGTACAGCCACAAAGAGCTGATCGGAGATGGGAATCTGTGGCTTTAACGAGGGATGTGCACACGGCAGCAACACACTCACAGAAGCCGAGGAGTTTTCCCCAGCTATCCCTGACACTGATTCCTTGTGTCATTATTAAAATAAATACAAGGGGTAAACAAAGACAGGCAGGGAGGGAAGCACTGCCCAGCAGATTTGCTGCTGTCAGTGACAAGCAAAGCAATTCAAGGTGTCCAAAATCCTGCAATATCGATGCCTTCAGTACCAGAGTGGGAGGTATAATCACTGCATCTACACTCCTCTGTGCTCTTGGCAGCTGTTTTCCAGTCACGGACGGTTGAGGCTTGTGTGAGCCAAAAACGTGTATAAAACCAGATCTTCCCCATCTAGGGGTGAGCACCTTCCTCTGGCCTTTGTGCCAGATGGTTTGAACAGGTAGACATCTCCTCTGGAAAGGGGCTTTGTGGATGGAAGGAACAGGAGAGGGTGGAGCAGGAGGGAGGCATGAGGTGTTGGCACCATGGGGGGGAAAGGGGAAGAAAGGAGGAAAAGGAAAAGAAAGAGCGAAAGGGGAAAGAATAGAAGAAAGCAGAAGGAAAGGGAGGACAGGGAAGTAAACTGAAAAAGTGAAAGAATGGAGGAAAATAAAAAGGGGGGAAAGGGAAAGAAAAGGGGAAAGGGGAAAGAAAGGAAGAAATTGAAAGAAACTGGAAAAAGGAA
>JAAGNO010021351.1:3755-32724 GCA_033439905.1 Ceryle rudis | reverse complement strand
AAAAAAAAAAAAAAAAAACATTCATCAAGTACCTGCGGGAATCTACTTTTTTTATAGTTTTTTAATCTTTTTTTTTTTTTTTTTTTTTTTTTAATGAGAGCTGTTGGTAGATTTAGGAAAATGAGACCACATAATAAGAAATTGCTTTGATTTCCTTCTATGATTCTGCTATATAAAGAGCAACGCATGCTCACCAACAAAATTCCTGATTGAAATACCCAACTGGCTGTAAGGCATTTTAATCAATGAGATACCTCCTCAGCCAGCTTGCAAACGACCACCAGCATCATTTTCTTTGAACTCTATTGTACCAAGAGACTGATATGTGGATGGGATTTTATGAGAAGCCATAAGGAAACCCCAGGGTTGTATCTGTCCTATGCATTGTGGTGTCGTGTGGAGATGCCCACATGAGGTCTGAAGAGATGAGCTTCAGAGCTAGGGTGGCGTAGCCATGTGAACATAGCAGTCCAGTGCAGGTTTCTAGCTCTTCAGAGAAGCAGAACTGATCAGGCTAAGAAGTTTGGTGCTGCTAAACTGTCCTGCTTTCCAGTTACAGAAGTATCTGTGGGACATGGGCTGTGTGTTATTTATTTTGTCTGGACCATCTGGAGGAACTCAGCAGCATGGATTGATGTTTCCATAGATGCTGAAGGTGAACAGGGAAAAGTGGAAATGTTTCTAGTAGGCCAGAGAAAAGTCAGAACTAGTTGTAAATGTTAAGTCCTTGATATCTCCTATTTACATCTCTATTTATGGAATATGTTCTAAGGAGGGTGTAGGTATAACCTGAGCTGCGCATGCACATCTGATGTTTCTTGGGACCCTGTAATGCCGTAATTTTCCTAGAGGAAATAGTGACTGAATGATTAATCACCTTTCATTTTTTCAAAAAAAAAAACCTGAGCCAAGAGAGAGAACTGCTTTGAAAATATAGTGGAAAACTGGCTTTACTGAAAGCTAATTTTTATTTTCTGCGTAGAAATACCATTGAAATAATCTTTAATGATTTTCCTGGATTTTGAAATAGCAATGGAACTTTTTCATGCTAAACAACTTATTGTGTAAGAATAAAGAAGCTGGGATCTTTTTTCCCCTCAGTCTATCCAGTCTTATACTTCTAGTCCTGGGAACTATTAATAATTGTTCAGGCAAAAGGGAAAAAGGTACCATCTCACTGTCTTCAAGATTTTGTATATCAGGAAAAGATGCTGTTGTGGTGGGAAAATATGATAAACTTCTCCAACATCATAACAGGCAGCTGTAAACAGCAAGTAATAACTGCACAGTGCCCAGTGCATGCAATGAGGTTTTCATTAGCTTAATCATTTCCATCAGAAGTAGAATCCAACTTTATCTAGTTGACATGCCCTGGAGATACGATGTCAAGTATCCTAGCAGTCCTCACACGCATTTCCCATCCTCATGAGCACTTTCCACAGTTCTGAGTAGAGGAAAAAAAGCCTTCTTGAGAAGGTCCTGGAGACAGTAATTTCCTTATGGAAATCTTTAGAAATGCCTACAAAAGAAGTGTCAATATTCAACTGGATTCTATTCACTCCTACAGGAATGAGAGATTGGGATGGAAAAAGAAGAATATCAAAATGGTGCAGGCTTGATAACAATAGTAAATGAGATGACATCTGTAGAGGATATAGATAAATGAGCAAATTACTGTTTGTGATCTGAAACCTGAGAGCTACACCAGGAAACCATCCATCACTTATGTTTTGGGGCTGGCTATTTCCCTAGTTCACACACCAGCTCTCATTGGAACAGACAGCTGACTGTAGCATAGTCTGAGTAAAAGTCTGAGCGTACAGCTGAGACTCATTTGACTTGCTGGATATACAGATGTGTTAGAGCAATAAAGAGACCACAGACTGTATATACTTTCTTGTATGAAGAGATATTAATGTAATTTACACATAATGGTGGATGTATTTTACGTTGGTCAGGATAAATATTTCTCTTTTATAGCGATATCTTTTGGTCTTAAAATCTTGGGAGGTTTATTAAAAGTTTGTTAAGCAAGGATGATGGGTTTCCACCTTTACTGAAAAAGAGATTGGATGCTGTCAGTAAGTGAGGGACAGGATGTGGTGGCCCCATTTATAGAGTTATTGCAGAAAAGATGCTATGAAGACTTGGGAAAAAAAATGCATTTGTCAATTCAGAAAGACAGATATGGAATCATTTTATTTTGACATTGAAATGCTCATGGTTGGAAAACAAAGATGTACTGTGCACACTGGATCCCAGGTTCATCCTGAAATGTTCTAAGCTTTAACTGAAGTGGCTGCTAAGTTAAGGAATAGATCATATCTGCATTAGAAAGGGAGAGAGAGTCTGCTCTGACCTGAACCATCAGCAGTGTTTGCCTTCTTCCAGTGACTTCCAGTCCAGGTTGGGACTGAACTGAGCATTGATGTTAGGAAAATGACCTATATATAAATATATACCAAACAAGTGAATTGTATGATCTGAGAACATCTTTTTCTTTGTATTATTTCTAAGTGAGGAATTATTTTTTCTTCCTATGTTTCATAGCTCAAGAACTAAGAAGTGTTTAATTATTTCTTGATATATTCAGTAATTAGGTTCATATTTGGCTAATACTGAGTGAAGCAGCTGGTTTGTACTGATTAGTAGAAATTAATTATCATTAATTAATGATATAATAGTCTGATACAGTGGGCTAGCAGGGTTAAAATGACTGTAACAATGCAGAGTGAGTTGACAGGGCAAAATCTGTGCTCCAACTCTAAAGCTGTGTACTACTGTTAAGGACCTGCTGGGTCACCAGAAACACCCTGGTGCTGTTGAAGACACCATAGTCATTGAGACCCTGATCTTAAAGTTTTCAAATTTCACTTTAAAGGGAATTGAGATATATTTTTTTTTTCTTTTTTTTTTTTTTTTGGTCCTGTCCATTTCCACTGCATATCTTTCTTTAAAGGGTTGTTTTGCTGATGGTTGGAAACCTCATTCTCATTTCCTGCTAACATTTATTCATACCAGTTTTAAATTTCTCCTTTCTTAGAAACCATACATGTAACTTTCTGGACCCAATGCATTACCCATCAAAGTCAATACATGTCTTTTCATCAGCTCTATTAAACTGAACTATGCTGACATCAAATCAGATCCAAGTTGAGCTGAGCGGAAAATGCACAGGGTGCTCTCTAGGTTGTCTCTGTTGATACAAGGGTTTTGCAGAATTTTTACTAGATGTGTTCCGTAGTATGCCACTAATTTATCCCCTTTCTCATGTGCCTAAAGGTCCTCAGTGTGCTCTGCCATTTGGTGCCTCATCTGTTGTCAATGGAGCTGTATTTTGTGAAAACCTCTCTGGGCAAGCTTCAAGCATTCAGCAGTGCTGGCTGGTGTGTCGCCAGGGCTTCCACAGTGCATCTTCCAGCACGTTCTTTCAGTGTGATGTGCAACAGCATCGATGGGTCTCAGCTGCCCCACTCTACCAGGCCTGCCAGAGTATGTCTGAACTGCTGTGGGCTGGGAAGGGCACAGAACACTGTAAATAGATGTAAAAAAAATCTGCTTTCAACATGAAGCTACTGTGTAAATGACAGTAATAGGACACAACAGTTAAGGTGCAGTAGATTAGTCCTGTCTTCTGCCATCTTCAGATCTGTCTCTTGGCTGTCTCCTACACCAGAAATAGTCCTGCTTTTCTGTAATAATATAGCTATAAATAGTTATTCAATCTATATGCAGATTATTCTTAGTTAAAAGATGCTGGCACCATGAAGCAATTCTGATGGAACCACTTAGTCTTGGAAGAACAGATGAGCAGCAGATGTTTGAATTTGGCAGAACTTTACTGTTTATTTACATAACTAAGTCACTGTTACTTCTGCATCTTTTTGCAGCAGTCTGTTCTTTAGTATTATTGTCTTTGTTGGCTGACTAATGGTATTTTTCAAACTGTTTCTCTTTCAAGAAAAAAATGGAACTTAAAATCTTGGAAGAATTGGTTGTCTATCCAGAGCTTGTGTAATTGGATATTAATGTTGGCATTTTCAATTATTTAAAACAGAAATACCCTCTGATCAAAGTGACAATTTTTAGCAGTGCTGAACTTTGAGAAATGCAGATCTTCATACCAAGTTTGCAGCTACTATTCATCTCTAGAATGGGTGATTTTCCATAAAATTGGGTGGGTTTAATGGGTTTTAAACCCACTTTGGAAACTGCTGTATTGAGACATCTCCAATTGTACCCCTGGTCTTCAATTCCAAACATAAATGATTTTAAACTAAATTTCAGACTGAGATTCTCGTCTCCCTGCAAACATGTTTGCTAGGTTTTTGTAGCATGTTCTGAAGTAGCTAATAATTTCTGTTTGAAATTGATCAGGGGTTTAAGGACAGAGAAAAAAATTTGCAGCACATTAGAAGAAGATTGAATAATGATAATGGAGAGTACACTTGGTAATTTGTTCCAATGGGTAATTACCCACACTCTTAAAAACCTTATTTCATGTTCTTTATGAGTGCAGTTAGAGATTGTGGTTGTCAACTCTTAAGTACTCTCTGATAAACTAAACAGATAGAAGGCTTTCTGCCTTGCAAGCAGAAGCAGGCTTTTGTCTCCCCTGTTCCCTCCCAGAGCTCTTTGGAAACTCTCCAGGCTTTCCCACGCTCATTTTGGGGAGAGGGATGGGAAATTGTGTTTCAGCAGTTACACTTGTATATAATGCATCAATGGTCTGTAGAGGAGGTGGATGAGGGAGAGCTCTGCAGCTTGTCCAGGCTGGTGGGATAAGAGCCAACTCCATTTGAAGATAGCATGACAGCATGATCATTGTGCTGAATCTGAGTTAACAAACCCTTCTTGAAGCCTGTGATCAAGTGTAAGTCCAGGGGAGACAAGAAATTTACACCCTTCTTTTTTTTTTTCTGGCTAAAAATTGGCTAGATAGATTTTAATTCTGTGACCGAGTCACATTTTTCTCATTGATTTGTGTGATTAGCATCACTTTGGTTTGCTATCAAAAAGTTGGAATGCCCTTGCAGATGTCCACATCAACGCCATTGTTACGTAATCAAATTTATTCTTTCCTAAAACTTAATTCCCCGTTAATTTGACAAACTAGATTTCTGAAAGCCCATTTGAATTAGTATTATTTGCTTTAACCATTTAAATACTTTTTAAATAGAAGTCTTTTCATGACTGTGTTTAAGAGAAGGAAACAGAGATTGACAGGTTAATAATTCCAGTCTTCCTGTTTCCTTTCTAAATATTGGCATAACATCAGCTTTCATCTAGTTCTATGGAAATTCCTATCTGCTAAGGCTTACAGAAAATCATCATTAATGATTCAGATTGTTTCTTATCCTTCTGTAAGTGCTCCAGTGTAAAATCTCTTATTTTTATATATCACCTGGCTTTTTCCCTAATGCATAACATAGATATTTATCTAACATCTCTCTTTCTGCTTGTTATTTACCACCACCAACTCTACTACTGTCACCTAGAAAGGGGGACATGATAGTCATTCAAGATCAAAATACCAAATTGGTGTTATTTTTTCCCAAAGTAATGTTGAAGCTCAATTTCTACATTAGTGAGGCTACTAAATGCCTTTTCTACTTCATTTTTAGAGCTCCAGTTATTTCAGACAGTCCAAGCTCAAACACACCTTCAACTACTACTGCCTCCTGAGAAGACCTGTAGTTCTGACTACTCTGGATTACTCCAGGCATTTCAGATATTTATTTTAGATGAGTTGAAGGCTCGTGGTTTTTGTCATCTCCAGGTAATTTCAGTTCCTTATGCTCTTTTGTCATTGATTTTTATTTATTTGCTTTGTTTGCTTGGTTTTGTTTTGTTTAAAAAAAAAAAAAAAAAAGTGAGACTTGGAGTAGAACTTTGTTTGACAGAGGTGGAAGAACAGAACAGGATATGAAATCTGTCAGGATTGGAAGCACTTTCATATGGATGACTGTGAAAATAGGATGTTTTGTCTCACTGACCCCACATTGGCAGATGGGCTTAATTGTAACTTAAATGTAAAAAGTCATATCACATCCGTCCAATATTTATTAAAAATATGTTTTGATGGAAGAGAACATTTTGACTATACTTACAGTGAGTAAATGACCTGCTAAAATCATCTTTTCTGCTTTTACAGGCCCTTTTAAAAATGATGCTCCTGAGCATAGCACAGTGCAAATGAATAAGGAAAGGCAAGAACTAGAAGGTTCTCAGGTTGACTAACTGTGGTTTCATTTAATTTTGAATTTGAGGTAAATGCGTTTGGAAATACTGGCTCAGTTTCTGTCTGTGATGAGTCCACTGTCTATGTCGAATGCCTGAGCATGGACCGCCTCGGGGTGAACATCACGTGGAGGGCTCAGCTGGAAAACATCCCAGCTGCTTCACTCCCTGATTTACATGATATTGGTAAGTATTTTTCACTCAGAAATTTATGTGAGTTAAACCTATTTCGCTTTTAATTGTTTTGCTTCCCTGTGTCTGCTCTTAGGAGGCACCAACAAGGTATTATTATATATTCACTGAAAGAGTCTGTCTTCATAACAATAACACTAGAGTTGTGGTTTTGAGCTTTTGCTGTTGATATATCTCTCTTTTCAGATTGTGTCTGCACAGTGTAAAGGAGCTATATTGAATGTTTCTTTCAGATAGGACTGCCTCTCTCAACTTCCTTAACTGAGTTTAAAAATTACTTTATTGGGTATGGGCTGAACTGTCCCAGATGTTAATTTCCAGTGGGCAGGTCCTCAGTGGTGGAAAAGATTGTATTCCTTATTGAGTTGATCTTGGAGAAGCACAACTCATACCTTGCCAAAATATGACTAATTTCTTCCAAGTTGTAGGTTAGTTTGTTTGTTTGTTTGTTTTTTGTTCATAGAGCAATTATGCAGAGACCACTGACTGGCAGATCTTTGCTTGGTTTCAAAGTGACTTAGGGGTGGTGTAAGGAATTTCTTTCAAAGCAATCAGTGTTTCCCTTTAAAATAAAAGGTGTAAAAGACATATTCCAGATTTAACCCCAGCTGGCAGCTAAGCCTCACATAGACACTTGCTCACTCCCATCCAGTGGGATGTGAAGGGAATCAGAAGGGTTACAGTGAGAAAACTCATGGGTTGACATAAAGACAGTTTAATAGGTAAAGCAAAAGCTTTGTACACAAGCAAAGCAAAACAAGGAATTAATTCAGTTCCATCCCCAGGAAAGCCAGGCTCCATCACACGGAATGGTTACTTGGGAAGACAAGTGCCACAGCAGCAAACACCCCCTCCCTGCTTCCTTCTTCCTCCATCTTTTATTGCTAAGCATGATGTTACATAGTATGTGATCTCTTTGATCAGCTGGGGTCAGTTGTCCCAGCTGTGTCCCCTCCCAGCTTCTTGTGCACCCCAAGCCTGCTCACTGATGGGGTGACATGAGGATCAGAAAAGGCCTTGACTGTGTAAGCCACTGCTTGGCAGTAATTAAAACATCTCTGTGTTATCAACACTGTTCTCAGCACAAATCCACAACACAGACCCATAGTAGCTACTGCAGAAAAAATTAACTCTGTCCCAGTCAAAACGAGCACACCTCTGTGGCACCTTTTCTCCAGTTTTACTGCTTTGTGATGATGTTCCCAGCACTAAATATGAATAATTCTGCCTGCATGTGTCCTTCCCTCTAACTGTGGGAATTGGAGATGTGTGCCCTACAGCAGTTTTTGACTGATCAGAACCAAATTCAAAAGCCCTCAGGATGCAGACAGTGGCTGCAGTGGTTGTGGCTTTACAGTCTGTTTATATTTACATCCATTCACTTGCTCCAGATTATAAGGGAAATATGAATATTCAAGCAATTTACAGAAGGTGGATCAAAGTGTGTGTTTGGTTTTAAATGAAACTTTACTTTTTAAAGTGTTCCACATTGAGGGAGTTACATTTTTGAGCCTCTCCACACTATAGTTTCTCTATAGCACTAAAATTGCTTTTCAAGGAATGACTATGGTTTCAGAAGCGGAAGAGCAGAACCTGCTCTGTGTATACTCTTGGCACCATCAATTTCCATTACCTTTTAAGGCAGCTTTGGCTCTTTCCTTTTGAGATGTTTTCTGGTTTATGTACATAGAGTGAGCAAATTACTCTGATTTGAAAATTGACATAACTAAAATATCTTTCTTTTTCCTCTAGCTTCTTTATGGGTAAATGAGAAGTCTTTTTTTTTTTTTTTTCCTCTCATGAATTAGCTGAGAAAAAAAAAATGCTAAACAATATGTTCCCAATAGAGAACCTCAAATCTAAATGACCCATGAATGCTTCATTACCTTTTTTTCCTTGGATATACTTTAATGTACTAAATTCCAAAGCTCTGCAAATCCCTTCCTAAAGGATCTTAATGCCATTTGGCTTAAACATCAACTCTAAAATATTGAAGAACACTTGCAGGAATTTTTCTCTTTTCTGTTCAACAGGCAAAAATGCTGTGGATTATAAGAATGAAATTTAGGTGGCTGAGCATATAGTAAACAGTCCACACCAGTGAGACTGGAGGAAATCAGTCCCTGCCTTATGCAATCGATATTTAAAGCTGTGGCTTTTTGCTCTGTATTGTCCTTAAAGAAAATTTTTAAAGGAACAGATGTACTTTTTTTTTTTTTTCCCCCTTTCTCTTTTCTGTCACTTTCTCTTTTGGCCTATATAAACTCTGGGTAACAGTATGATACCTTTCCTGTTGAAATTAGTGTTTCACTCCACAGAAGCAAACTTTAAATCAGATTTGTTCCAACTGCACAACACAAGTTGCAACAATTTGCAGAATATTTCAGTATGTGAAAAGATGTAATGTTCCTCAAGAAGTCTAAGTCCCTAAATGTATGCCAGGCCCTGTAGAAATGTTTAGTAATAATTCTCAGTAAATCTAACATTGTATGGATGACTAGTTGCTTGAATTGACAAAATTGTGCAGCAAAACAGGAGCAAAATCAGAGGAGCCTATGGTATCTGTCATGCTTTAGATCATGCTGAAGGTCCCAGGAAACTCATCTTGGACCAGAAGCTATTTCCTCTGTCAACAGGGAAGTGTGGCCCCAAGCTGGCCAGCCACACTGGAAGGTCTGAACCAAGGCAGCTCATGTAAAATGTCACCAGAAAGTCTGTGTCTGCCATGACCACCAGGCACTAAATTGTTCTCTATTGAGACATTCTAGGATGTGCCTGTCTGCTTGCAATGCATGAACAGATATACTACAGTTAAACACTTGTTTATGTACCCTGAATGTAAAGGATATAATAAATGCACAGACACAGAGTGTGGTCATAGGAGGATCACATTTAGTGATGTTAAGAACTTTTCAATATAGGGAAACGTTTTAAAGGACATTCAGCAGACCTAGGTGGGTTCTTGCTGGTTTGACTGCTTCTTTCCTACACATGAATTCCCTTCAGCTGTCATTTCAAGCTTATTTTCAACTCTGCTACAGCTATTCCCTAGAAGGTTGGAAGGCTATTTCCTTGAATAAAAGGCTAATCTGCTTACTCCTGCCTTCAGTTGTGAGACTATTTCTGGCAAAACATTTGCCAAGTGTTGGTTATGCAGTGATCTCCAATTATTTCCTCATATGCAAATTAACATTTTGGCTTGGGGTTAAACAAAACTAGGTGCTGTTTTGTTGATTATAGTACGTGTTAGTGCAGCAGAAGGATAGGTTGCTCAAAGCTGGAGGAAACAGAGCATTGAGAATACAAGAACACAGCTGTCAGCTTTAATGCGAGGTCCGTTCACTTAAGCTGTTAAGTATAAAAACCTTGTATTCTTCCTCTGCAAGAGGGGAAATAACATCTACATGACTGCATTTGGCTACAGCACAACATTCAGGAAGAGAGAGCACCTACGCTTTTAGTATTAAAGATCTAGGACATTTTTTTTTTTTTCAGAAAAAACATTGTATGTCTGCGGTCCATTCAGTATGGGCAGGAGAGCAGGGCTGTGTTCCCAGAGCTTTGTACCTGTCTATGAAATTCTCTCTTTGCACAACTGAAGGCCACCTGTGGCTCTTCTGTGACTCTCCACAGGAGAAGTCAGCAGTACCCTCAGCTATTTACCTTGCACACATCAGTCACAAAATAATAATCTTTGTCCAGCATGTGAGCTGTAAAATTCCTCATGGTCTCTTTATGTATATAACATCCTCCCTGTGAAAATATAGCAACCAAGTCATTAGTGTATTCACAAAACTCAAAATACATAGGGTGTAGGACTTCCCATTTGCCAGGTTACTGGGCTGCCCATAACCTGTAGCTACAGGAGGCCCTTGTCTTGCACATTTGGACCAGTAAACTACATCAACATTTCATTCAATGTCATAAATTCTGCAGGGATAAACAGAATGTGATAGGAAACAATATCCACTGGTAAAATTGTCTTGTAGTACTTCTGATCCATACAAACTGGGGAATTCACTCTTGATTGAGTGCTCAAAGTTGTCCTTGCACAGCTTTAAACACCAGCTTCACCAATTATGAAGAGCGTGTCTGTGGCATAGATTGATACGTTGAATACCAGTGGTGATTTTTACATTGTTACAGATGCTGGTTTTCAAAAACAAACCAACAAAATCCTGAAAAAGAAACAAATGCTAACCATTGAAAAAAATGAATAAATTAACAATGAATGTCAGATAATCCTGATTTTCATCTGCTGAGTTTTTGTAACTCACAAATCAACATGCTGGTTTTGTTGGGATTTTTTTTCTGTTTGTTTAGCGCCCTTTGCATATATTGAGATTAGGACTTTAATCTGATAGACACTGTATGGATACATTCTTGTCTGCTGTTTGCTAACATGCTTGTATTTCTGTGTCTGCCTATGTATTTAACTTAAAGTTCATCAGTTTCGGTGCGGTCATCTGTTCTCATATTGGAAATCTTTTTCATGCTATTTTTTTTGTGTATTTTTCCACCCTTTAGAGAATGCAATTGTTGGACAAAATCTCATTGGAGCATTTATAAAAGAGATTAAGGATGGTGGGTTTGTGCTGCATTTGGACTCCAAGCAATTCCTAGCAGATCCCTTCATTGATTTTCCCCGGGATGAAGAATTTGATCTGTCTCCAAGTGTGCAGCTAGGATGCAGAAGCGGGTTTCGAAGAATTTCATCTGCTGGGAAAGCAGTCCCAAATTCACAAGGATGTGGTATGTCTAGTTTGCTTTCTTTTCTTTGACGTTGCTAGGAATCAGTACAAAGCTAAAGTCAGAAAATAATCGGTGATCTTGTGTTTATGGTTAATCTGTGAAAGGTGTGAAGCACCAATGTGAATGAAAAATCTGGGGAAAAGGGAATAATTAGTGCTTTGCTTGCTGCTTAGTCCTTGTGTTGAAGCAATGATTTGGAAATAGGCATCATGGCACTGACATTGTATGGAAGGTTTTGCAAACATTTTTGGGGATTTTTTAGATGTTTCTGGTATTAGAAGGTCTTTCTGTAATGTACGTGATCCTTAATAAGATTTTCACAAAAGTAACATAGCTAGTGCTTCAGATGGTACATTACCCAGAGTGGAAACCTAGATGCAGAAATGACAGAAGTTTGGAGATTGTGAATTCCTCGGCCAAGACCAGCCAGCTCAGATGGAAGCTTTCTTGGTGCTGGCCCACACCCAGACTTGATTGCACTACTGCCCTCTTTCCATCGTCTGTTTGGTCTGCTTCAATGGATCAGGCTACCTTTCTGCCAACAGCCTGCTTAGGGCTGCCAAGGCAACCTTCTCAACAGGTCCCGTGGCTGTGCCTAGCAGCCGTGTGTACCCGGTCATGCTGCCAAAGAGCCTTTGCCTTAACAGCCCAGCTCTTGTTTCTGTCAACATCAACCCTCCTACAGTGCAACCCTGATCATTCTTGTTGGCCCACTTAGCCTCAGTGAGTCTGCTCTTATGTCAGGTTGGGATGTATTCACTGTCTAGCTTTTTTTTTTAGGGAACAGAGGAGTGATGTACCACTTCTAGATATAAGACCAACAGTAGCAGACAGTGGATAAGTTTTCCAGTATGGGGAATATTTTCAGCTGGGAAAACTTCAGCACTGTGCAGTTTAAATTAGAGGCCTCAAGAGCTAATCAATATACATGGAAACAACTTAGTTCCCTTGTTGGTATGGTGGTTCTCTTTAATTTAAGAGTGTCCTAATGCCTGGGCAAAGGCTTCAAAGTAATCAAGTGATAAATCTGTTCTGAACTGCTGCAATTTTCAGCTTGGACTTCTAAGGGTAAATTGACTGCAGTTTTCAGTTCATCTCCATAGTCTGAAACACTTGAGGTTTTGGTTATATAAATACACCATACAGAAAAAAGTATAATTCCTACTGAGCATCTGGAATCTATAACAACTTACAGTCTCTTAACAAGATGTACTGTTGTACTGATTAAAAGTATTATTTAATAAGTAGAGTCCATCACTTAGAGCAGAAAAGCTTACAAAGAATTGGATCTTTCTGCCAAATATTTCCTGCCAGCGATAAAGGCCTCTAGGAAGCAGTGAGTTAATTCATACATATTTGAACCAGCTAACTGGAGAAAAAGTCACTCAGTAAAACAGACTTCTTATAAAGATGTGGAAAGGAGATGGTTTCTGCTCCAGCATTTGGCAGAGATTTTATATTTTAAGATGTCATGGTATACACATTGCTGGACACTGGTTTGTGTAGTAGGACTGCATATTTTATTTTAAACAGGGGATTTAGGAGTTCTATTTCTGGTTCTTTTAATATATATATTTCTAGTTTTATTATGGATTTATTCTGGTAATTTATCAGGTCTGGCTCTGTTACTCTAATAAGGACGAGTAGTAAGAAGTACCACCTGTAATTACAGATATCAAATTTGTGTGAGGATGACAGACATTCTTTCTTTATTCTTTTCCCTTTCCTGCCCCCTTTGGCTGTTAAAATACAAACTGTCTTTTCAGATCCTGTTCTTATTAATTTGTTTGGGTTTTATTTCACTGTAAGTGACATTTCCCCTTGCTCCAGGAATCATGGACAGCTTTTAGTAGCGTCAGCTTTCTGGTGTTCTCAATAAAGTTAATACTTTCACTTGGGAACATGCAGCTTGCATGAATGTGCCTCTTTTAGACCATGTATTTTCTTTACAGTCATCTATTTCTTTAGGTTTGCATCTATTGTACCTTTGTTTCATGTTTTCCTGTCTGTAAAATGGGTTAAAAACCATTTATCATGTGTTAGTTTTTGTCTCAGCCTTACAGTGAGTTACTTTACCCCACAAATATTTATGAACATAAATCCTTAAGAGTCTGAGGTAACAATTTTATTTTAGCTAAATTTAAGGGGACAATAGGCACTTTCTTTGCAAAGGTGTGAGGCAAAAAAAGAAAAGAGTTGGAAACCATCCAGGAGGCAACTTTATGAACTCAACACTTCTCCCCTCATTTATTTCAGGAGAAAACCTGAAGCCTGTTTGTGAGTTATCTGTGGTTTATTATACATTTTTATGCTGGTTCCTTTTATTATTTAGAATGCTTGGCAGTTCTATCAGAGTTGCTCTGAGCAGAGCATAACCCAAATCAAATATAGTGCTATATTATAGCTGAGCTGGCAGCTTAAGATTTCATTTCTAATAAACTAGATCAAGAATCTGATATCCTGAAATTTTCCAGTATCCATGGAGGGAGGAAAGAGCAGTGCAAGCATTGGGTAATGATCAGTTGTGACACTTTTTAAGTATGCTTGGTGTAGTAGGAGCTATTCTTATGTAAAAGGAGGCTGCTCTGAGGAGTGATTTCCCTGTGCAGCTGCTCCAGTGAGTTGCTCTTTAGCCGGGAATTTGCTGCTCATCACATTGTTCCTCTGGTATACATAAGCCTGAGGCTGGTTAGAAGGTAGACCATGAAATTACAAATTTCATGTGCAGGAGCAAGGGACTAAATTTGTGTCTCTCTCTCTTTTCCTATTTTAGGGATATGAAGTTTGGGCCAAGTGCTAGCACTTAGCTCTGAGATTTAGGCTCAAAGATGTTCTCTAGTTTCCTGAATTGTTTAAAATATATTAATGATAAAATTGAAAAAAGCAAAACATGACGGTTTGTCTGCTTCTAGAACCAATCTTATATTGTTGTGTTGTTTTAAGCCACAGCTGAAATGATATATGCCTCCAAGAGTTACAGAGTCTAGTAAACCTGTCTCTGCATCAACTTTTTTTGCTGTTCATTGTGCCCTTCTATTAAACTAATGTGTGAGACAAAAAACAATTTTACTTGCTTAAAATGTGATAGCAGACACAGATGTTAATTTCACATTGTGACTAAAACTGAAAAAAACCCAGGAGAATGCTTTGAAAAGCTTAATTTGTTCCTTTTAAAACTTAAATTGCATAATTAGTCTCCCTTATCCTTTGCATTTTGTCTTCAATTTAGGCAGAAATTACTCATTTCATTATAATTTCTACTGTGTTTTTTTTTTTTTGTTTGTTTTTTTTTTTGTTTTTTTTTTTTCCTCCAATGAATATAATCCTTTTTGCATGTGTTGGAAAATGTCTTTACAATGTATCAGACACTCTTGTGTATTAAATAATGTGCTTGAGAAAGGATAATTCTGCCTGATCCAGGATTTTTTAGTTCTGTAATTGATTTTAGATATGTGTTATACCTAGAGCAATTGCTCTGATACATACCTGGGAGGAAAATTTCAATCTCACAGTTGTTTCATCCTAGACCTTCCCATTTGTCCATTTAGAGCAGATAGAGGTAGCTATAATCATTTTGATACCGCTTGTATTTTAATCTATTATAATTTAGGTTCTTCTATAAGTTAAATTAATTTACAGACCAGTGTGTTAGCCAGAACAGCAATTCATCATATGGGCTGTAGTGGGGATGGCCAATTTTCCATTACTATTTCTCTCCCATACAAGTTTAAACTGCTGTCAAGACACGGGGCAAGAACAAAAATGCAGTTTTGCACCTTGTCAAAGTCCCAAAATATACATTTGATAGAGTTTTGGAGGAAATCTACATCTGGAAAGCAGCTGTGAAATAACAAGTAAAGGTATTGTCCTGCAAACGTGTCTGTGACTCTTCTGCTTTAATAGTTATTTGAATGATCTGGAGGCAAAGACAGTATCACATGACCTCCCAGAAGACAAAGAGTTTTCTTTGTAATATGCAACAGGTCAGCTGGAAATATTACTCACAACTGTTCTGAAAATGATATATACACACTTAGAATACCTTTTGGGTTTGCGTATGGGCTGTCATGTGCACAACTAGTGACTTTTAATCCAGCCATTACTGTTTAGTTTGGAAGTTCTTACCAAAAATTTCATTACCAGGAACTCTGAATGAAAGTGTAACCATATGGTGGGTTTCTGTATCATGTTTTTGGAGTTTCTATGCCTCGGAGCCTTCCTGTTTCTGCTGGTAGTGTTTGAATTTACTCTGTTTGTAGCTTGTGTTCCTTTGTTTTCTTTCACAACTTATCCACAAAGTGCATTAAGTTATTACAAATGGATTTGAGAAATGGAAATTGGGCCTGGACTTGACATTTCCAAACAGCTTGCTGTACACTAAATCACAAACATTTTTAGGGTGATTTGAGAAAAAAAGACCACAGTCTATATTCCAGCCATTGGTGAGTTTAATGAATATTTAAGAAGTTAAAGTTTACCTATGTTATACCTCTTAGAAATACATATGTTAAGAGCTTAATTGTCATGGCAGTCTACATATATATATATACACACACATATACACCCACACATATGTATGCAAATGCCTCAACTGGTTGGATTCCAAAAGGGTAATAAGGTGATTGTTCTCTTTGCAAGTTGTTTGTCCTCCAGGCAGTCATTTCCAGAAGGATGAATGCATTCCCTGCCCTCTTGGATTCTATCAGCATCAGACAGGACGTTCCTCCTGTATCAAGTGTCCTGTGGGCAAGACTACCAGCTCCTATGGGGCAATCAGTACTGATCACTGTAAGTTGAATTCATGTTTTCCCTTATCCTTTATATTCTGGCTTCAAATAACTAACTTCCGTAAGTTTCATCCTCCCTCTGGGGTTTCTTGGATGGATATGATTCTTTCTGCATACATTCAAAGACAGAACAAACTGTCTGGTGTTTTGACCAAAAATGCATGAGAAATGAGTGGTCAGTCTCATCCAAAATGTTGTGGTTCCTTGAGACGTGTTCATTGTCCTCAGGAATGGTATCTGGATGTTCAGTGTCAGCGAGAAACATCTTATGTAGTTAATTTATTGTCACTTTCAGGAACACTGAAGTTAAATCACACACACACAAATATATTTTTTTATATATTAAATATAAAGATATATATTTACTTAGTGTACTCTATACTGTAAGTATACACTTAGCATTATGTAGATTTGATCTATGGCAGAGAATCCTAAAAATGCTTTTAACTGCAGTAACAACAAAGCAGTGAGACTACCATGTTTCAGATCATGAAATATAGATTATTTTTCTAATTATACATTAATTTTCAGGGAAATCTTTGCTGCTCTTCGAGCACGTTTGATCTACAGCATTGAAACGTTGTCCTACTGCACTGACAGGATCAGAGACAATGGGCACAAACTTAAACACAGGAGGTTCCCTCTGAACATCAGAAAACACCTTTTTACTGTGAGGGTGGCTGAGCACTGGCACAGGTTGCCTGGGGAGGTTGTGTTGTCTCTAATGCCGGGAGATATTAAACTCCTATATCAAAATCTTTGGTCCTGGGCAACCCGTTCTTGGTGGCCCTACTTGAGTAGAGGGGTTGGACCAGATGACCTGAAAATGTGCCTTCCAACCAGAACTATTCTATGAAAGCCAGTGACAGCATTATCAAAGTACTTTTTTTTTTTCTTTCCTTGTTAAATTGTCACAGGTACCACATATTGTCAAAGCAATGAGAGGGGTCTGCAATGTGATGGAGATGGTCAGTATAGACCTTCACAGCGAGACACTGACACTAAGAAATACTTCTGTGTTGATAGCTTTGGATCAGCACTGGCCTGGACTGAAACAGATGATCTCCTTACAGACTACCAGTGCCTAGGTAAATGTCAGAAGAATATTTTACATATGTTTCAACTCCACATAAGTGAAACTTCCTTATGAAGAGACTTAGCACTGCGCAGAAATTCACTTTCCCATAGTCGTGGCCTCTGCCTTAAGGGACATTCTTAATTTTGCATTTCTTGACTACATTGGGGAAGTTATTTCTAGTAAGGGAAGAGAGAGAAGCAGGTTTCTTGAACTCTCAAATGCCTGACAGCTTTTAATGTATGCTGATCTCCTGCTGCCTGCTTGGAAACACAAAAGAATAAGGAGAGGGCGAGTGGGAAAGAAGCAGAATCATGAATTTCTTTGTAAAATTATCATTCATCAGTGTGTTCGTGTGAAATAGACTGTGCTTGGCAATGACTTCACAGACATGTCATAACATCACCCTCTGGGGCCCTGCTATACCGGTATCTGACTTGATGAACATACCCTTGCAGTCTGGAGGAACTTCTGCTTGAACAGAGCTGTGAAATGCCAGTTCTCAAAGATGAATAGTTTGAAAAAAAGTCATCCATCAAGCAATCCCCAGACTACCTACAATAAGGTGTAATTATGTTTCTCAGCCTCAAAGTTTTGCCTTGCCCAAAAATAGTTTTACAGAAGTTTTTATTACTCAGCTTATGCGTGGTATCAATTTTAATGGACTATTCAGTTTAGAAAGAGGTGTCATGATGTGCTGTGAATTAGACAATGTTTTATGATAAGTGTGATCAGTGGAAGGAGTGTGAAATGGAACACCTCAGTTGTAAAGAGCTTGCAAAACTATCTTCAATTAAAATAGCAGCTTTGTTCTCTGAGCATACTCAGAGACTGATCATAGTTGTGAACACAAAGTGTTAGCCTCTGTTGCTCAATCACAGGGTATTTTGGATATTTCTCTGGACAGAGGACTCATGGCAGCTTAATTCTCCTGTTACTTACTTACCTTGAGCCTTCCTGTGTATGCATTTTTGACTTTGCCCAGGATGGAGCAGTTCTACATATCTGTGCTTATTTTTGAAGATTTCACTACAGATAAATATTTATAAGCGTTGACAATTCAGGGTTTAAAAAACCAACAATGAACACCCAAGATGTCTCGTTGTTTGTTTGTTTTGGTTTTTGTTTGTTTGTTTCTTCTTGAAAATGGAGGGGTGGGATGAAGCCAGAATTAGGAAAAAAAAATCAGAAGTAAAGGAAAACATTTAAAAATTTCTTTTTTTTTTTTTTTTTTATTAGAAATGAGAGCAGCAAACAATACAAAAACACATTTTCTTTTCAGTTTTATGAAAATATGTGACTTCTGTTTTTATCCAAGCATCACTGCAAGCTGCAGTTGTAGAAGGGATTCAGTTTAGTGAAGAATTAAGCTAATGTTTACATTTTGGTGTCCTGTGTTTCTCGTAAGGAAAAAACTTCCACCTCTGTTTACACCATCAGTCAGCCCTCTCCCCAGCTGAGCTGGAGTGTGAGGATTTTTTTGTTTGGCTAGCCCCTGTTTTTTTTCTGAGCAGAAATGATAGTTTTATCAAATGCACCTGCTGAGTCAGCCCTGACAGCAGTGGACATTTGCTTCTAATTTAGCCCTGACTGTTTCGCTGTAAGAGTGCAAATGATTGTTTTAAGAACTTATTTCTGACTTTTGTGGTTTATCCAGACATTTCAGGGAGAGAGGCCTGGGAATCCTCCTGTGGACCTCTGCGCCCCTTTGTGCAAGGGACAGAAGGGGTGAGCCCTATTCTTCAAGCACACATCTCCTACAGCTGAGATTAGACTGAGGCTCCTGCTTCTTAGCTCTTTTAGGTCTAGGCCAGGCATTGACTGCAATGAGTCAGAGGTTTGCTTTCATTTGGGATGTTTAGAGAAGCCTGTTCATGACAGGGGTGATGCTCACTCACTGTGTTCTTCTCCACTCCTTAATATGCTGTGCTTGCTGAAAGATACTAGTATATCAACATGTGGACCCACTGTACCAACCCCTCTTTGTAATACATGTAGAAGCAACCTCAGTGGGCTAGTGGTGGTGCCACTCTGTGTCCTTTCACCAGACTATAATCTTCTTCAATACACAACCAGGACCAAACCTTCTGGAGCTTAAATTGGATTCCTTGCCCCATTTAGTGACTGTTGGGTTTTGCATCTCTAGACCCCATGAGCTTTTCCCAGTTTGTGAACAGTGCTGCTTGTCAGACATCTTTACACTAGGGTGCAGTAGGTCCAATTCAGAGAGTAGATAAAAGGGTTTGGTAAGTAAAGTGACGGTCTGGAGTTAAAAGGTCCAATGAGGGAGTAAAAAAGGAGCATGGGAGACATACTACCTTGGATAGATCACTGAGCCTGATGTCTGTGGACATCAGGCTGTTGTGCTCCTGTAAACAAGTGATAAAGTTCCTAGATTTCCTTTCTAACCAAATTCTGTTGAAGCTTGCTCTTGTTTCAGTGGCTGTTTTGCAGAAAGTTGGTTCCCCTGTTGACTCAACAGGTGATTCAGTGCCATGAACAAGTAATGAGAGATGACCAGTCTGCTGCTGGAAGAGAAGTCTCACTTGAATATAAACTCTCAGCCTGCTCCTGGCTAACTGTTTTTTAAAATATCTTGTGACACTTTTTTTTGTGAAACAGAAACTATAGCCTCAGCCCAGCTGTCTCCTGTATTATCTGTGGAGTTGTGGTATATAATTTAATGAGAAAACCTCTTTCCCTAAAGAATTCTTAATTGTTTTTTTCTACCCAAAGTCTTTGTCTCTCTTCAGCAGCATGGGAAGTGGTTATTTATTTATTTATTTATTGTTTGTTTTCCAGTGCTCAGAAAATTTGACAGAATTTCTGCCTCCAGAGTGATTTATGGGTCAGAAGAAGCTCAAGTCCTTCAGTCTCAGTCATTTGGGGGAGACCTGCAAAGTGCAGCTTTTCAGTGCATTTCAGGTGAAGAGAACTCTCAGAAAATATGTAGAGACAACACCATCCATCATAGAAAATAATTATCTTTTTATATGATGAGCTTATAGTTATGTTCCTTAGGTATGTTTTGCAGTTCAGCACCGATTCACTGCAAGATATTTACAACTGTTGGTGACCTTGGTTCATTTAAATCTGGATACATCATGTTTGATGGTCTGTATTGGTTCAAAGTCATCTCAAACCAAGGGGAATCACTGCATTGCTTTCAGGGTGCTTTGAATCAGTCTCATCTTCTGTCTCCTAATGCTCAGACTGTGAAGAGAGGCAGAGGGGTTACGTTAAAAATAAAACCACCCTGGCAGCAGTAACACAGGTGGTCTGTTTGTAGGTCAGACATCACAGAAGTCTGACAAAGTCAGTATCTTTCTGTCACATACTGTGGTCTAGCTGGAGCCAGTCATGTCTCATGCCAAAAAGCGAATGCTTATGCATTACTAGTATAATTTTCCTGCAGCAATTCATCCCCTAGCTGTATACTGTAAGGTTTATTGCACCTTCCTCTGAAACTGGAGACCTTCAAAAGCAAGACAGTGAGCTGAGACAACTGTAGGAATGAACTGAGGGAGGAAAAGACACCCCTTTCGACAAGCCATTTGATTCAGTGCATGTAGCCTATATTGTCATTAGAAGTTACATCCACTGCCAAATGGTACCACCACTGCAAAATATTACTGCTGGGGTGCTTACTGAAGGGTAAGGGTTAATATTGCCCTCTCTGCTTCCCTACAAAGTCAGACAGCTTAGCTTGTATTTCTGATGATGTTTTGATCTAAGATGGTTGATTGTGTACTAAGGTCATTTGGAAACAGTGTCACCTCCTGTTCTAGGAGCAGAGCTGTGGGTGCAAGTTAGTAGTGAGGGGGTCTTCAGACATACCTGAACCTTGAAAGGGATGGCTGCTTGCTCCCTTACACTGGACAGGAGATTGCTGCAGAGGTGCCTGGCATGACTGAAGAATTAGATGTTTCCTTCCTTCCTATCACTCTGATGTTTGTCACAACCTGTTTGCCTTGTATCAGGCGGACATGATGTTCTGGCAAAATGGTTCATGAAAGTGCTTCCTGCCTGCCTCAGACAGAATCATCTAGCAGACATACATTTGGGTGGGTGGTTAGAACTAATTCAGCTGTTGGTATCATCAGGTGGTGAACAACTTTTTGCATTAACTTAGTTTAAAAACCTAACCCTCTACTAAAATAGTTGAACACTGAAGTTCACCTAACTAATGGAATTCATGAGCTTGCAGTCTGATAGATGGGTGAAAAAACTACGCAACTGGAAGTAAACAGTGGAATTTCTAGCAGAAATTTTGCACATGAAATGCTAGGAAAACTAAGGTTTCTTTCCTGGTTTTCAGGCTGTGAGAGGGAAGATGTATGTGGTTTTGCAACTGTAACTGCTGCTGGTGCTGAAGTTCTCTGTGAATTATATAGTGCTGCTGAAGTCAACTTCAACTGTACCACCTCCAGATTGGTAAAAATGATCATATTTAAAAATGTGTTTGTCTTAACATTGTATGTTCACTATAAGTAGACAGCATCACAGAAGAAAGCAAGCTGTTACCCAGCTCCTTGAATGTTGCTCTTCACTATGGCAGTAATAAATTATTGCAAGGTGGTAAAGAAGCTACTTATAGATGTTTCCAGAAATGACATCCAAATGTTTGGTTGAAATATCACACAGCACTTTTGTTCTTAAAGCATGTTGAGCTCCCGCAGCCAGGAAATAGGGTTAATTTAAAAGAAGGGTTAATCTGAATGATCCAAACTAGAAGTATCCAGGTTGGTAATCAGGTCACCTAAACCAGTCATCATTTCTCAGTCCCTTCCTCTAGCCCAGGATTTGCTTTGTGTGCTCTGTAGCACTGTGACAACTTCCTATTCACTACTTTTAAACACAATGTGTCATTGAAGAGTTGAGCTCTCAGTTTAATAGGATAAAAAGTATCCACACTGGACCACATGGAACTGTGACGGTTATAAACAGTGTGTGCTAATTCTCCTCCCTGAGTTTCTAAATAAAGAAAATATGTTTTAGGAGGGGAAATAAATTAGGTTGTATTTATTGTGTGTGCCTTTTTTCTGTCTCAGGTCCAAGGTGTTTTGGGGAATCCCAGTGCCACCCGCATCAGTCATCTCAGCTGCCTGCTTCATGTCAGGAATCCAGGTGGAGATGCAGTGATGGTCTATTTGAAGCAAGGTACCAGATGTGAATCACTCATCTAATGTTAGACTTCTGCATCCAAACTTGTAGTTACGTCTATACAAGATCATGACTAAATATGGGGAGCATCTCTGTATAAGAAGACACAATAGTTTTCAGAGCTTAACATTTAGTGATAGCCCAAAAAGTTCAGCAAATCTTCCCTTCATGTCTCGTTCCCTACAAATTAGGAATACAGCTTTAGCAAGCCATTTCTCCAGCAGATAGTCCTACAAAACCTCAAATTCTATCCAAGGTATTATTCTATTATCTTCTCTTCTGTTGTACTATGATTTCTCTTTATTAAGCAGTTTGTTAGTTTAATATTTGAGGTATTATTAATAACCAGCTTGTACATAATTTAACAGTTCATGTTAATTTTCATTGTGAATTGTCCTACTAATATACCAGCCAAGAAATAATCTGCTCTCCAGTGAATCCCAAAGTGATTCAGCTGAACTAATGAATGTAAAAAATATATTTTTTTTTCTCTTTACTCAAGTGTGATTGATACCAGTGCATGTCCCATCCAGCATGTGCCCAACTTTAAGCCTCATGCCAAATTTGAATCAAGACAACCAAATGCAGAAAGCTGCAGGGTTTGAGTTAAAACTCTCTCTGTCATGGTCTTCTTTTTACTTCTATCCAAACCTCTGAATCACCTTTTATTAATGATAAAAATAAAGAGCTAAGTCTCACATGAATAAAAGACAAATCCCCTGAGTTTGTTGCAATCAATGTAGTCTTGCTGATACCAGACCTACTCTAGATTTCTGTTTATATTGCTAATTGGATCCAGAATGATATGAATCATGTCTTCTTAATATATCTGTCTAGTCAGCAGAAGCCTTAATTGCAGATTCTATTATGCTGGACAGATTACACATTTTACTTTTTCAATGAGATGAATTTGTTTTGTACATAATTGGGAGTTATTTATGTAATGCTTGAAGGTGGCATATTACCAACCTTACTGCATACTGGTTTTCCTATCCTGGCAGTACATTCTGATCAATTACCCAGGTATAATTGCGCCAAATCATTTAATGATTATATCTTGCATCTGAAACTCAAAGCTCAGAGAAGGACTTTTAAGGCTGATTTCTTATCATAAAACTTTCAACCAGCTCCAGTTTGCAGGCAATCCAAAAGAATCCTATCTCCTCTTGAGCTCTTTTGAACATTTCTTTCCTGTCTGTCTACCCAGAATTTGAATTTAACTCCTCTGGAATCAAGACCTTTGAAAGAACCAGTTTTCAGAATGTGGTTTCTGGTGTGTATCGCTCCATGGTGCTCTCGTCAGCTAGTGCATCTCTGACTGATGTTCAACTCTTTTGTCGGCAAACTTGCAGCAGGGAGTCTTGCTGTGATGGCTTCATCTTGAGTCAGATAGCGCTTGATGGAGGTATTGTCTAACTGTAAAATAAAAAATTCTGCAGTAGAAAACCTATGCTAACTGAGTAGAACTCATTTTTGGACAAAGTACTCCTATGTCTACATCATATCAGTGTCAGCAGCCTGCCTCTACATCACTGACATTATTTGGTTTAGGCAGAACTTGAGTAATGCCCAAGACTTGGCCTGAAGCAACAGAGATAAAGACCTGAGGTAGCAAGACGTCCTTGGAGAGAAATGGACATTTTAAAAGGATAATTCTTTTGACCTTCTTTAGGCTTCTGCATCCAGATGAGATAAATTGTTCAGAAAACCCATCTCCTTACCTAATGCAGCTTGACTACCAGAAGTCAGTGCCTTTCAGCTGATGGGGGAATTAAGACAGTGCCTCTAGACAGAGTTCTTGTAGTGCAAATGTAAATCAGTTCCCTTTTTACAGCAGGAAAAAATGATGCTAAACAGGGAATTATGTTCTTGCATGCTGTAATCTCCTAAATCTTGGTGTCTAACTAGGAGAGCAAGTGGAATGAGATGAGTCTGGCAGAGATGAGACTTAGGAACAGCCCAGACTTTTGCCAGCAAATTTAAGCACTTAGTGTCAGTCCCTGCTTTTTGTATTTTCTTTTTGAGCTCACATATGATCAACTCTCCTGTTGGAAGTTCATTTCCTGTCAAAAAGATGAAGTTCTAATTGAGATGCCTCCAGTCCTTAAAGACAGACTGTTACAAATCCGGGCTTGTATTACTGACTGATATGTCTCCACTTTGGAGTGGAAACTGATCCTGGATTTGAATAAACTTTCCCTGTGGAAGTTGTCGAGCAAATGTTTCTAGAATATTATTTTCTGGTTTGGCATCTCATATTTTTTTTTGGCATAAAATTATTCTAGTTGATCTTACAAGGTCCATTTCTCTCTATATTTACCATCAAATGTTTGGGTTCTCCGTACTTGGGAGTATAGAAGTGGGTGTGGACAAGTTGAATATTGTAGAGCTCTCTGTTTTGTTGGGGTGACCTATTTGGCTCAATACTATGACTAAATACATTACTTGGACTAGCATTTTTAAAAAATATAGAAAAAAGAATAAAAAAGTAAAAATATTCAGTATCTTGTGTACCCAGTCCATAAAAACAAACCAGAAAGGGTACTGTAAAGCCACAAAAATGCCTGAGCTGTGACAGCAAGTATGAAGCAAGAGCTGAGTATTGTCTAGATGTTATGGTAACAGACTGGCATCAGCACACATGGACTTAAGCATCCTGGTCCCTCTGACTTGCATTGTGATGCTGGGGGAGATTCAGGCCTGGACTGTCTGAAATCAGGCACCAGTCCAGGAAACCATCTCAGTAATAATATAAGTGCTTTCTTGGTTCAGAGCCTGAGATTACAAGGCCACCGAAGGTTAGAATGTGTCTCTGTGGTGCTATAAAATGCTGAGAACACTGCTGAGTATTATCAGATAACAGTAATATTTTATTAGGTCATAGTAGTATGTGCTTGAAATCTCTGAAAAACAGGCTACAAATGTTTAGTTTAGGTATGAATAGCTAAACTTAGTACTCCAGTTTGAATGTATGGCTCTGAATATGCTAAAGGTTTTCTGTCTCACTGGCATAGGTTCCAATGGCATTTAGAGAAATTATTGGGGTGCTTGGATGAAAAGCGCTGTGTAGTGCAAAGCATTATTGGAGTGATGCAACTCTCTCTTTGCCTCAACCTAGGTACCTTTTTGTGTAGTTTGATAAGCTCCCCAGATGTGCTGATCTGCAATGCAAATGGCCTGAGTTCAACACCAACGTCTGTCATAGATGGGATATGTCAAGGTGTGAGCTATGACGAAAAAGAGAAATTTTCCTTTACCCTGGGAAGACAAATGTTCAGTGGAAGTATGTCAATGAATTATCTCAATTTACATTGCTTCAATTCTTGTATAGACTCTGCCTTTTTCACCAGCCTGCTCTTATATTTCACTGCTTTTTTCTCAAGTAAATCCAGATCTGTACAATCACAAGAGAGTAAGAACTCTCTAATTAGATGCACTATTAGCTGAACCTCTCATGTTTTACTATGTGAACATAAATGAAAGAGAAGAATGAGTTTAGCGTAACACCCTGTAATACTTCCAGTATTTAATTCAGGAAGAATCAAGCAAATAATCTGCAAGAAAGATAAAGCCTGGATCAACAGTGAAAAGACAGATGCCCAGAGTTGCACAGAAAAATTGATGGAAAATAAAGTAAAGCCTTGGTGCCTTGATCCCAGAATAGCACTGGGACACCTGAGACCTTCTTCCTTAGGGTCTTGTATTGTAGATAAGGAGATACATAGTCTAGTGATGTGTTTTTAATGCAATTTTTCAGCATTTAAATACTACCTGTTTAATTTCAGAAGATATTCTAATTAAGTTTTTTTCTTCATTAGCTTCTAAGTTGGTAGAAGAGACAGAAAGAAATTTTACTACCTTCCATCAAGTTTACCTGTGGAGAGGTGAGTTATCTCACAGAAGTTGTTAGAAAACTTCTGATGAACTGCAGGCAATGGCAGATGTGTTGTCCTACAATGAGTGTGTCATTTGCATTTTATTTTTTACTGTCCAAATTGTGACACTACTTGAAAGTCTTTTTTGTAAGGGGTGGATGTTATCTGGAGTAATTCTATTACTGACAGTTTCATGCAATTTCGGTAAATTCTTGTGTCTGAGAACCTTTAATACCCATGAAAATGCTATAATGGAAACACTTGCCATTTTCCCATCGGTGTTCAGGTACCAAAGTACTTTGGCACTTTATGCATAACTAAATGGGTTATTTTTATTAGCATGATAACCCTGTATGTGTTATTTTTACTCATCTACTTTCTGAGTGTTGCAATATACATAGCAGGACCAGCTCAAATGATTTGTAGTACTGCTTTATGAATGCATGCAGCGTCCAGAGCACTGATGCTGAATGCATAGTGGTTGTGGATATGGAATTTGCTTTTGTCCTCCAAACAGTGTGTTTTGATTTAGGTTTTCCCCAGAGTTATATGGAGATGGTTTTACTCATTTGTGATTCAACAATTGGTGGAACTTGCCTAAGGAGTTTTTCTAAATGGTTCATTGTAAAGTATTTGTTAAGTTGGGGAACTCAATAAGAATGATCTTATTTTGTGGAAGAAAGATGAAAGGGATTACTGTGCTCTTTAATTCCTGTTGCATTACAGGCTCTGATATGGTCACCCGGCCTAAAACCTCTGCATGTGTTGATACTACTTTGAAGACAGAGAATGAGATAACTTTATCAGGTATGGGTGGACAGAGAAAGCAGCAGAAGATAGCAGAGAGGGTGCAGAATTTAATGATAAAATACCATATATTGCCATATATGTAATATAATGGTATAGAAATTGTGAAGTCTAGAGGATTTCTCTTAGGTAGCAAGTCTGATACAGATTTTGAGAAAGATATTCAAAATGTAAGCCTCCTGTCCTTCTGGTTTTTACCTTCCCAGGCTAGGCTGGAAATGAAAGTGTTAAAATGTGCCATGAAAGTTTGTTTTTTCAGACCTATGGAACTGTAAAGACTTAGGAAATATTATTTGGCTGAGAAAAAACTTTGCGTAAACTCAGGAGTCACATCCTTAGCCTGGGTACCCTGGTATATTTACTGTTACGGACAATATGACTGTAAATATAATGCTTAGAGAAACTCAGGATGAAACTGCAATCACAAGTGTTTCTTCCATGCACGATGAAAGTGAGTGACCTGTGAAGTTCTCTAGCTCCTTTTTACTTCCAGGGTCTGTTCACTATTCTATCATCTATATACCCAAATTAATTTGTATTAATTTATGAGAGTTCATCTGGGCCTTCAGCACCGTAATCCTAAAAGACAGAGAGCAGTGGAGTCTGTTGAGAGCAATTTGGTTAATCTCTAATGAACTGTAACCTTTGCTGAGAAGCCTTGATGAATACCTGAGCATGTGATTTAATACAAGTAAAATCCTAACATGAAGTGAATTGCTGATTTTGCTTGGGTAATTTGAAAGGAAGCTCAACTAAAATGCCATTTTACCCAGTGGTGTTCCTATACAATTAGTGGCATTTTAAAGTCTATACTTAAAACATGAGATAAAAAAATTCACCTTTTTTTTTTTTTTTTTCCACTGGGTGAAATTCTCTTGTGTTTACCTGCCCAGGCATGAGTGCAGCCCTCAGGGTTCTCCATTTTCCTTTCTTTGGTTGGTGATAACATTAAAACCTGAAGTTATGCAAGGAATGCAGTTTCTTCCTTCATCCCTTAGTCTAGTCATGACACAAACTGTTTGAAGAGAAAGGCTGAAGTTAATACCTGAGAGGTAACAAAACTTACATGTTACCTTTTTTAAAAAGTTATGGATGCATCTGGCAAAATGTGTACAGAGCTTGTATTATGATCGTGCTTAAAGCACATGGTAACATATCTTTACTATTTCCTGATAGAATATCCAAAGCTATTGTGCACTCCCAGCATGTCAGTAGGAGCTTCTCATTTCAGCTGCAATCATCACCATTTACTTTCCTATTTTCATCTTTGTCTGTCTGTTTCAGTGCATGTAAGATTAAATAACAGAATCTCTCACAATGATCAAGTAACTGGGAATGAGACCTGCTGACAACATGATAAGTAAAAAGGTGTTTCTGAAAAAAAATTTTAAGAGATCAGTGAAGTCCATTTATTTCAATATTCCCTCATTTTAAGGGACTAATTTGAAAACAACCTGAAATAGCTGTCCTTGACAGTTTCAGGAGCTCAGGAGATATAAAGCATTGCATATGTGTCTAAAGATCATAGGCAGGTGACAGAAATGAGTTATTTAATGTGGCCTGTGGGAACATAAACTAAGAGAAATAAGGTTAATTGACTGAAATAGGTATTAAACTTGTTAAGAAAACTTTTAACACCAAGAGGTGTAAAAATTTCTCAAGGGAATATGATGAAACTGCTGTATTTTGGATTAGTAAAATTAGATTGATTAAGAAGTTGTAAACATCCTCCTAGGCATCTGACTTGACTGTTAGGATGATGTGTTGCGTGGCAGAGTGAACCTTTTTATTTCTAGGAGCTGTGATTTTCATCTAGTTTTTGGATGGTGGAAATAGTCTGACAATGTCATGTTGTGCAGCACAGCTCACTGCCTGAGGCGGCATTGCCTACACAAGCACCAATAACTGTGGGTGGACATTTTTGTTATTAAAAACAGCTTTTGGCATATGCTAGCCCTAGAAAACAGTTGCAGCTGTTTTACTGCGAAAGGCAGAATTTTATATTAAAAAAAAAATTCATTTATTCCAGATCATAGTTAAGCTTTTTTTTGGATTTGAGCAGTTTGTTTGTTTGTTTG